>OW240914.1:148245850-148258350 GCA_933207985.1 Pelobates cultripes | reverse complement strand
ATTTGATACAGTATAGATTTACCCCTTTGTCTATATTGTATTGGTGTATGTGAGGTACACTTCTGGGTGTTTGGCACTGTTTTCTGGTTTTTGTTTGGGTTATTATATAGTACCTCTCTCTTTTTTCTGTTTATTGATTTATTCCTCACTTGGTACTATATACCCACATGGCATCTAATAATGTTTATCATGAAATGCGACAAGAACGTAACAAAAGAATCAATTTATTATTTCATCAAAAAACTGTTTCTTTAGATAATTCTCTCTCCAAGAGTTTTGAGAAATTAGAATTTTTATTAGAAAAAGAGACTAAAAAATGGTGGGAGATAACCTCCCTAGAACAATATTTAGCATCTAATATCGTCCCCAGAGGCCTTAGAATACTAAAAACACCTGCTTATGGCCTGGAGGATAAAATGCTAATAGATGAGTGGTTTAAAGCTAATGATGAATGTTCAAAAAAATATATCCAAAGCCTGATTGATTTTCAAAAAAGATCATTAAAAATCATAGAGGAAGAGATCCAGACTCTGGAAAGAGAAATTGTCTTACACAAAGATACCAGAGTTGTGGAGGACAATTATAAAATCTTAAAAGAAAAAATCAAAACAGTAGATGATAGGATATCGAATACCAAAGCAAGTAAATTTAAACGGGATCAAATAGATTACAAAGAAGGCAAAATCAGAAATTGGTCAAAAAATAAAAGAGAGAAAAGAGAACTAAATAGTTATGTGCAAAAAATCACTTCACAGTCTGATTCTGAACCCCGAGGACATAGAGGTTTAGGTACTAATTGGAACAAATTTAAAACCAATGAAAACAGATTAATACAAAGGAATGACATGGAAATATGTCATGAACCTCATAATTCATCAAAAGGTCTATCTCCGGTTTTTTTAGACAGGGGGCAATACCCAAGAAAGGAAAATACTCTAAATGTCAAGAACAGATTTCAGGTCCTAAGCTCCCCAAAAAAGAAAAGACCGTATACAGAACTAGAGGAACTAGACGACCCACTACTCTCAATAACTCTACATTCACAACAATAAAAGATTCATCAGGTATCTTCAATATATCAGGTATAGAATTAACCACACAGGAATTAACTTTATTAAACAAAGGTTTAAAATTCGCACCGACTGCAGGAATAAAATCGTTTGACCTTTTCCTTGATAATCAGAAATTTCTTAAAAAATTAACAATAAAACGTTTTTTTGAAAAACGTAATGACAATATTCAGTTAGAACAACGAGACACGATAGATATATCAGAACGGCCGTTAGAAGCCTATCCCAATGTATTTTCATCTTTAAAAGGAAGGTCTAATTTTTATCCATCTCATGAAAAAGGAAAGTATTTAGAAGTGTTTAATGATTTGGTCCAAAATGATCTTGACCAAATTCAGCGGAAACATAAAGATCCTAAACATAATTTAACCAATAAAGAAAGACAAACTTTAAATAAACTTTAAAAGAATCATAATTTGGTCATTAAAGAGGCCGACAAGGGGGGAGGAACTGTCATCATGAGTCGGGAAATAATATATGCAACAGGCCTATCGAATTTTGGAAGATGAGTCCACTTATAAAAAACTTGAAAGAGATCCTACTAAACCTTTTCTGGAAGACCTTAGATCCTTACTCCAGAAAGGTTTAGATCAAGTTATTATTTCATCAAAGGAATTTCAGTATATTTTCAATCCCACTTGTAAAATAGCAATTTTTTATTTCCTTCCCAAAATCCACAAAAGTTTAACGACCCCCCCAGGTCGACCAATTATTAGTGGGATTAACTCACTATCCTGTAATCTTTCCGAATATGTGGATTTTTTTCTAAAACCTTATGTATCCCTGTGTCCTTCTTTTGTAAAAGATACCACTCATATTCTTCAAATTTTACAATCATTCATTTGGAAACCATCTTATATATTAGCTACTGTGGACGTTACCTCCCTGTACTCCAATATCCCGCACGGAAAGGGTTTGGAGGTTATCGGGGACGCTTTAGTCCTACAACAGACTTTAAGTTTACAACAGATTGATTTTTTGGTGTCTTGTATCCAGTTTGTTCTGGAAAAAAACTTCTTTTGGTTTGATTCTGCTTTCTACTTGCAGCGGTGTGGCGTCGCCATGGGAACGAGGTTCGCCCCCAGTTTTGCTAACTTATATGTATCCCATTGGGAGGCTTCATGCATCCGGTTGGGACCATGTACAGGGGGGAACCTCGTCCTATGGCGACGCTACATTGATGATGTACTTATTATTTGGGAGGGAGATGTTCAGAGTCTAGTGAGATTTATTGAAATCATAAACTCAAATGAATATAATTTAAATTTTACTTCCAACATCCACCCGACAACTATAGATTTTTTGGATCTAACTCTGTATGTAGAAAATGAGACTCTTAATACCAAAACTTTTTTTTAAAAAACTGATTGTAATACAGCAATTAAAAAGACTAGCTTACATCATCCAGTATGGCTTAACAATGTTCCGAAAGGCCAAATAACTCGAATGAGAAGAAATTGCTCCAATGTCCAAATGTTTGAAGAACAATCAAAATTAATACAGAATAGATATGTGGAAAAAGGGTATAATATAGATCAAATACAAGAAGATATTGCAAAAATAAAAAGTAGAGAACGTACGGAATTTTTGATGGAAAAAAACCTAAAACATAGAAATAAAACTAATAATAGGCATATGGAGTTTGCTTTTATTACCAAATATAGTTCTGAAGCTAAAAAAATAGAAAAAATTCTTAAAAAGCACTGGGCCATTTTGAAAAAAGATGATGTCTTAGGAGATAAAATCCCAGAAAAACCTATAGTTATATACAGAAAGGCAGATAATCTTAAAAACCAATTGGCACCCAGTCTATTACCTAAATTGATAAAAAGCCCAAATCCAAAGAATTTTTTACAATTCAAAAAAACTCCAGGTTTCCACAAATGTGGAACATGTTCTACATGTACCCATCAAAAAAGGAAATCTATATCTTTTGTGGGATCTTATACCAATCAGATATATAACATAAAGAAATTTATACATTGCACATACACATATGTGATTTATCTTTTACAATGTGGATGTGGATCTCAGTATGTAGGAAGAACTACCAGAACCCTACATACTAGACTCCGTGAACATTTCAATAATATTAGTACACATAAGGTAGAGCACAGTGTTCCAAATCACTGCAATTCCTGTAATATGTTTAATTGGTCTACCTTTATGGCCATTGGTATAGACCAGGTAACTCCACATTGGAGAGGAGGAAGTAGAATTAATGATTTAGCTAAAAAGGAGGCTTTTTGGATCTATACATTAAACACTTTGAAGAGAGGCCTTAACCAAGATATAGACTTGGGGGGGCTTCTTTAATTATTACAAATTTATCATTCATTTCATGATAAAGATGTCCTTTTTCGTGTATAGCATCATATCTATGTGAGTGTCTCTTTATGTGTGGCTATATATATACATATATATATATTTTTGGGGGGATATCCAAATTTTTGGGTGGATGTTGTGTATATATATATATTTTTTTCTTGATATAGAGATGTGTGTGCGTGCGCATATATGTATGTATATATAGATGTATGTGCATGCATGTATGTGTATGCCCATATACATCTTTTCTTGGGTATTGTACATTCTTGATTTCACCTTTTTATGGGTGGTATATATAGATCCACACTTTTCTTATACCTTTTGTGGGGATGATATGTTGCATTTATGACATTTTTATATATATAGATAGTGTTGCCTTAATTGTGACTCCTTTAAATTGTGATCCCTCTATATATAATCTTTTTGGTATTTGTGATACTTACATATATATATATATAGACATTGTTGTGTTTACTTTTATATTTACTTTTATATTTCTTTGTAGATTATTATTATTTATATATTTTTTTTTTTTTACACTGTATATTTTTTACATTGGGTAAAGTTTATATATCATAAAAGATAGCCCTCCTTTTTCGTCCAACTTGGGACGCCCGGTTTTCCTTACAGCCGATTGGCTGCTTGGTCTTCCGTGCGTTCCACGGTGGAACGCGGAAGTACCGCTAATGATATTGTATTGTGTGTTATGGACGTTATGCGTTCCAGTATGGAACGCGGAAGTGAGTTCTTTTTCTACATCCGTCTGACAGGATTATCTCGTCCAACCAATCAGAATGAGGCAAGACCGAAACCCGGAAGTAAAGGTTTTTCCGCGGCAATTTCAAGATCGTTTGGAGGCTTATAAAAGAAGGATTTTCTGGATATTTTCTTATCCCTGAAGAAGTCTACATAGACGAAACGCGTTGGATATTGATCAGGAACATTTTTCCTTTTTGTTATTTTATTGCTTTTTCTTTCTTTTTCTTTTCATTGTTATTTAGTATATTATTATTACTTTTTATTATCTATATATTTTAATACTACCATAGAGGGACTTCTTTTCCTCGGTACCACTTGTAAGTGGTGAGATGCTGCTATAATCTTCACTTGATGTAAGTACAATTTGTATTAATAAATTTATTTTTGTTTGCAATACTGCTCTATATACCTCTTTTCCTTTGAGGATTGGGTGTTTTGAATCTACGACTTTTTGGTCCATGCATACAAGTCTACTGAGAAAGAAAACGCTATTTAAATACCCTATGGAAGGGAGATAAGCGCAGATCTACAGCATGGTCTTGTAAGTTCTCTACCTACGGGATTGAATCATATATTTCTGTACATGCTTCACTATTATGTGATTTTTTTCATATTTTAGATTCTTTGAAGAACTGTGTTATATTATATACAGGTTGTATGGTTCATGATTGTTGTGCTACCCCTTTAATCTATACTAGTATTTGATACAGTATAGATTTACCCCTTTGTCTATATTGTATTGGTGTATGTGAGGTACACTTCTGGGTGTTTGGCACTGTTTTCTGGTTTTTGTTTGGGATATTATATAGTACCTCTCTCTTTTTTCTGTTACTTGTATAGTGCCACCATATTCCATGGCGCTTTACAATCATAGAATGGGGATAATTGACAGCAAGTAGTTGACATACAAGACGTCAAGAAGGCCATGCTCAAACAAGCTTCCACTTCGTGGTTAAAACCATATTAGTGCAATTCTGTTTTAACCAGTTTTAAAACATATAGCAAGCGTCCTTACCAAACTTATCTTGCATACGTCCTTTTGAAAGTTGTTACTGTATTTGATCAGTACTGTGAATAATGCATATATTAGATCTCATGACATTTTAGACAATTGTTACTCTGAAATAATGCTTCATCATATTCATATATGTTAATTTCATTGCATTAATGCTTGATGTTCCTCTAAAAATAGATTGCACATTTTTAATGATACATAGCAATCATAGGCGTCCGCAGCCTATTGCATTAGGGTGTGCACCCTAAAGCACAAGCACACGCCGCATATATATATGTATTTATGTATATATATATATGTGTATATATAGATATATATATATATATATCTATATATACACATATATACACACATACACACACTGCTGTGTGTGTGTGCTGTGTGAGGGTGCTGTTAGTGTGATGTGTGTGTGACGGTGCTGGTAGTGTGCTATGTGGGTGAGGGTGTTTGTGTGTGCATGCTTGTGAGGATGCTGTTAATGTACTGTGTGTGAGGGTGCTGTTTGTGTGTGTGTGTGTGTGTGTGTGTGTGCGCTTGTGAGGGTGCTGTTAATGTACTGTGTGTGAGGGTGCTGTTTGTGTGTGAGGGTACTGGTAGTGTGATGTGTGTGTGTTTCTTAGGGTCCTGTTTGTGAGGGTACTGTTAGTGTGCTGTGTGTGTGTGAGGGTGCTGTTTGTGTGCTGTGTGTGAGGGTGCTGTGTGTGTTTGTGAGGGTGCTGTATATGTGTGTTGGTGCTGTGTATGTCTGTGGGTGCTGTGTATGGGTGCTGTATGTGTGTGGGTGCTGTATGTCTGTGGGTGCTGTATGTGTGTGGGTGCTGTGTATGTCTGTGGGTGCTGTATGTGTGTGTGGGTGCTGTATGTGTGTGGGTGCTGTATGTCTGTGGGTGCTGTGTATGTGTGAGGGTGCTGTATATGTGTGTTGGTGCTGTGTATGTCTGTGGGTGCTGTATGTGTGTGGGTGCTGTATGTCTGTGGGTGCTGTATGTGTGTGGGTGCTGTGTATGTCTGTGGGTGCTGTGTATGTCTGGGTGCTGTATGTGTGTGTGGGTGCTGTATGTCTGTGGGTGCTGTGTATGTGTGTGGGTGCTGTATGTGTGTGGGTGTGTATGTGTATGGGTGCTGTGTATGTCTGTGGGTGCTGTATGTGTGTGGGTGCTGTGTATGTCTGTGGGTGCTGAATGTGTGTGGGTGCTGTGTATGTCTGTGGGTGCAATGTGTGGGGTGCTGTATGTGTGTGGGTGCTGTATGTCTGTGGGTGCTGTGTATGTCTGTGGGTGCTGTGTATGTCTGTGGGTGCTGTGTATGTCTGTGGGTGCTGTATGTGTGTGGGTGCTGTATGTGTGTGGGTGCTGTATGTCTGTGGTTGTTGTATGTCTGTGTGTGCTGTATGTGTGTGTGCTGTATGTGTGTGTGCTGTATGTGGGTGGGTGATTGTGGGGGTGGAGGTACATTACTTGCTATCCCCCCTCCCTTCTTACCTTTTGTAGGGAGGGGGGATCGTGCTGCTGATTCCATCCCTGGTGGTCCAGTGGAGAGTGAACTCTAGCCCCACGGCAACGCTCATATCTCGCGAGAGGAACCGGCGGAGCTGCTGGCAATAGCTCCGCCGGGTCCTCTCCTGCCTCCCTCCCTGCATGTGGGTCAGTGGGGAGGGAGGCTGAGAGCAGAGACGGCGCTCGGATAGCGCCGGCTCTGCATGAGCCGACAGGGGAGATCCTGAGATCTCCCCTGCCGGTCTCAATATACATAGGCGTGCCGCGGGGATTAGGGTGTGCCCAGGCACACCCGGCACACCCCGTGCGCACGCCTATGATAGCAATTTAGTTTTATTTTCCTGCTATAGAGGCCAATCCCTGGAGCAAATAGGGAGGGGGGAGCATGACTGCTGCCCTGAGGGATTGGCATAGCAACCAAAAGGATACAGTTGGTTTCACAGTTGAAAGCAGGAAATTCTGAAGGAAATTACCAGACTACTGATGAACAATGCTGAGGGAGCCTGGCAGTGTCTTTCCCCACACACCCTCCCCAATGGTTCTGTTCTGGAATTGTTGTTTGTGTTGTGTGTTCTTTGTTTTAATTTTGTCACAGCTGCTGGTTACTTGCTCCAGCAAGTTTGGTAAATGAATAATGCCCGGACGGGCTTGGGGAGTCGCAGCCTGAATTTGGTTGATGACAAAGGACAGGCTGAAGAGGCTCTGGAAGAAGTTTAAAGTGTACCTGTCTGCTGGGTAAAGTGTACCAGCAGCTGACAGTATTTGATTATGCTGGTTTAAATAAAGCTGTGGCCGTTGCCCTTACCCATTTAACATGGTGTAACGTTACTTATTGGGAATGGAAGGGTAACGGGATTTGGTGATCGAAGGAGTCAGCAGTTATGTCTTTTCCTTATTTATTGGTAAATTTTCTGTCATTTTTAAATATTTTTAAGCTTGTTGTCTTTGTTTCTTTTCTCCACGAGTTTTTTTCAGTGAAGATTAACTATAAGGTAAAATAAAGGGGAAGAAGTCATATTGAGGATTTTATAAAAATATGTAGTTTCAAATTCAACATTCAGCCAGTAGAGGTCAGTGTTTTCACAATATAAATCCAGTTCATTTAATCCGTGACTAATTTGTTAGTAAAATTATCCTCTTTCTAATGCTAGGTTTAGCTCACTTGATGATTACACAGAAACACATGTTGTGGGTTTTGTTTCTTTCACAGTCCCTTTAAAAATATGTATGACAATTTTTAGGAGTCTACCTACATATTGAAGGCCATAGGAACAACTTGCTAAGTAACATTCCAACTATCAGAATCAAAATGGTGGACTGATTTTGCTCTTAGAGGGTGTAAAATTGAGGATTTTCTATTTGTTAGGCAACCTGTCAATGCAGTGCATTGTCCTCATTTATAACAACCCTTATTAAACCATTGTATAGTGCCAACCTGTAACAGTGTGTATGTTTGAAAGGACCAATAATTGCAGCCAGACCTGGGCTGGCCTTAGATTTTTAGGCTCCCCGTGAGAAAAATCTTCACAGCTCCCCTCCCTGGCCCAGGGCCGTCTTTAACGCAGGGCAAACGGGGCAGCTGCCCGGGCCCTGTCCCTGCTGGGGGGCCCAAGACAGCTGCTCCTTTTGCCCTCTGCCCGCAAACTATGGGGGCCCATCGGGTGGCCCATGCACTTAGGGCCACCTGGTGGGCCTGTGTGAGCAGGTGCCCGGTCGGGCGCTGTGGCGCTTTAACAGCGCGACCGGGCCCTTGCTTTTTCGGCAGCACTGGGAGGAAGTGACAGCCGCGCGTCACTTCCTCCCACAGAAACAAGAGCCGCGCGGGAGGAAGGAGCTGTTCCGGAGGGGGCCAGGCCGGGAGAGCTTAACTCCCAGCCACCCCAGCCAGCCCACTGGACCCCAGGGAAGCCACCCTCCAGGAAAAGGTAAGAAACTGGAGGGTGGTTATCAAATTTTGCATGAGTGTCTGTGTGTGTGTGTGTGTGTGTGTGTGTGAGTATGTATGTATGTCTGTCAGTGTGCCAGTATGTCTGTCAGTGTGTCAGTATGTCTGTGTGTGTGAGTCTGTCAGTGTATGTGTGGTTCTGTATGTCTGTGTTTGTCAATATGTCTGTCAGTGTCTGTGTGTATGTGTGTTTCAGTATGTCTGTCTGTGTGTAAATGTGCCAGTATGTCTGTCAGTGTGTCAGTATGTCTGTGTGTGTGTGAGTCGGTCAGTGTCTGTGTGGTTCAGCATGTATGTGTGTATGTGTGTTTCAGTATGGCTGTCTGTGAGTGTCAAAATGTCTGTATGTGTGTACGTCTGTCAGTGTCTGTGTGTATGTGTGTTTCAGTATGGCTGTCTGTGAGTGTCAAAATGTCTGTATGTGTGTACGTCTGTCAGTGTCCGTGTGTATGTGTGTTTCAGTATGTCTGTCTGTGTGTATGTGTGCCATAATGTCTGTATGTCTGTCAGTGTGTCAGTATGTTTATGTGTGAGTCTGTCAGTGTCCATGTGGTTCTGTATGTCTGTGTGTATGTGTGTTTCAGTATGGCTGTCTGTGTGTGTGTCTCTGTGTCAGTACGTCTGTCAGAATGTGCCTTTGTATCTGTATGTTGTCCGTTTGTGTGTGTATCTATATATAGTCAGTGTGTATCTGTATGTGTCCGTGTTTGTATATGTATATCTGCATGTGTGTCAGGTTGTGTATCTGTGTGTCTGTATGTATGTCAGTGTATCTGCATGTATCAGTGTTTGTATCTGTGTATCTGCATGTTTGTCAGTTGTGTATCTGTGTTTGTGTCTATCTGTGTGTCAGTGTTCTATATGTAGTCTGTGTGTATCTGTATGTTCTTGTGTGTATCTATATGCGGTCAGTGTGTATCTGCATGTGTGTCAGGTTTTGTATTTGTGTGTATCTATATGTAGTCAGGGGGCCCAAGTTAATGCTTGCCCAGGGTCCAATCAGAATTAAAGACGGCCCTGCCCTGGCCACGTTTCCTCATCCTCATCCCTCTACCACCTAAAACCTCCCATTCTCCTTAACCCCAAACCAAAGAAATTAGAAAACTTGATGTAAATTAAATTTGTACTCACAGGTATTAAAGATATATGTATAATATAAGTATAATTACTAAATATATCATCAGTAAACAAACCAGCTGTAAACAATAGTTGTTTAAAGGACCACTCTAGGCACCCAGACCACTTCAGTTTAATGAAGTGGTCTGGGTGCCAGGTCCAGCTAGGGTTAACCCATTTTTTTTATGAACATAGCAGTTTCAGAGAAACTGCTATGTTTATGTTAGGGTTAATCCAGCCCTCAGTTCCTCTAGTGGCTGTCTCATTGACAGCCGCTAGAGGCGCTTGCATGATTCTCACTGTGAAAATCACAGTGAGAACACGCAAGCGTCCATAGGAAAGCAATGAGACCGGCTGAATGCGGGTGCAGCTCTTGCCGCGCGTGCGCATTCAGCCGAAAGGGAGGAGAGGAGGAGGATCGGAGGCGGAGAGCTCCCCGCCCGGTGCTGGAGAAAGGTAAGTTTTAACCCCTTTCCTCTCCCCAGAGCCTGGCGGGAGGGGGACCCTGAGGGTGGGGGCACCCTCAGGGCACTACAGTGCCAGGAAAACGAGTATGTTTTCCTGGCACTATAGTGGTCCTTTAACTAACACCTATGCCAACACATTAAGGTGCAGATATACTGTCCTGAAAAATAAAGTGTCAGGATGTCATGTAATGCAGACATTCTTTTTCAGTAAGTGCATGGCCGGCGCTACCATAAGGCAGCACATGCGGTCGCCATAGGGTGCTCTGGCTTAGGGACACAAATGTATGGGTAACTGGCAGGAGTGAAGCACACTGCACGGCGCTCCCCATCTAGCCAATCAGTCATTGTAGAGTGGCCAAGAAACGGACTACAGTAGAGGAACTTGTTTCCCTCTGCCCGGTCTGACAGGAAATGCACACAGGGAGTGTCACACTGCTTCTCATAAGACCAGCTCCTCTAGAGCAGTTTGCGGCTTGGCCACGCTACATGGAAGAGGGTATGTAGAGATGATATATGTGTATAGGGGTGCCCTGTGAGTATAGCAGTATGTGTTAGTATAGGTGCTAAAGTGTGTGTATAGGGTGGTTATAATTGTGTATAGTGTGTCTATAGGGCTGTATCCATTTAATAAATATTTTAAAATATGAATTCTTGCCTCCCTGTTGTTACCTGGCATTCCGATCCATGGTGATTCAGTGTCCTGGCAATCTTGTTTGGCCCTCCACCGGTGCAGGCGGGGAGGGGGACCCTAAATTTAAATACTGTGGGACTAGGGTATTCTAGCCATAGGCGTGTGCACGGGGCAGGGCCGGACTGGGAATTAAAAGCAGCCCTGGAAAAAAAATATTTACCAGCCCCATAATGCATCGCGCCAGCATAGTGTGCAGATACAGAGTTAGAACAGATAACTTAAAATTAAAAAGTACTTCAACGTAAAAAGCGCACTCATAGGCTTCAAAATAAACAAAAGTGCAGATTTATTTTAAGCAGACGTGCCTTTGCATGTAATCAATGTTTCAGTCCAACTACCTTGACATATTAAGGAAAGCTTGTTAATGGGACTGAAATGGTGAATGTATGTAGGGCACAACTGAAATTTTTTTATTTTGAAGTCCTGTGGGTGTGCTCTTCACTTTAAATATGTTATTGTGCTGGAGTATGCACCTAGCAACAAGACTGGGCCAATATCTGCTCATTACATATGGTACATATTAATGAAATTACTCTGTGTATTATGCATTTATAAATGTACATTAATACGTGTAAATATAATAGAGATATAAAACTAATACACACATTGATATACATGTCATATACTAATGGCGGATCCAGAGCCTGAGCCTGAGAGGGGCACTTGTAGATTATTTAAAGAAATATTCCATGCACAATAACCACTACTCCTCTGTGTAGTAATTATGGTGCCAGGAGCGTCGGCACCCCCTCCCAGAGTAAGTCGTCAAATCGTTTAAGAACAGTTTGACAACTTACCTGGAGTCTGCTGGGATATGGGGCTGTAGTAGAGTATAGGAGCAGTGGTGCAATGTGTGTGAAAGGTTCAGTGTGTGGATGGGCAGTGTGTAAATGTGTATGGTGTGTGTGTGTGTAGGGGCAGTGTGTGAATGTGTATGGTGTGTGTGTGGGGCAGTGTGTGTATGGGGCTAGAGTTCACTCCTACTACTGGGACCACCAGGAAGTGGTGAGAGTGAACTCTAGCCCGTAGCTCCAGGGCTAGAGTTCACCCTCGTGAGAGCCGGAGCGTTGCCCCAGGTCCTCTCTTCCTCCCCTGCCGACTGGCTGCACGGTGCCTGTGGAACGGGGAGGGAGATCGGCCGGCAGGGGAAAGCCTTGGAGGCTTTGTGATATATACTGCCCCTATGTGTGTCTCTTTATCTCCAGCCCCTCTGTGTGCCTTTTTGTCTCCCCAGTCACTCTGTATGTTTCTTTCTCCCCCTCACTGCTCCTCTGTGTCAATGTCTCCCCTCTCCTTCCCAGTCTCTCTCTTCCCCCTCTGCCTCTTTCTTCCCCTCCCCTTGTGTGTCTCTCTCTCATTTCTCCCTCTTTGTCTCTCTCTTCCCCCTCTGCCTCTTTCACCCCCTTTCCCTGTGTCTCTTCCTCCCCCTCTCCCCTCCCCCTTTCCCTATGTCTCTCCCTCCTCCCCCCTTTCCCTGTGTCTCTCCCCATCTCTCTCCCTACCCCCTTTCCCTGTGTCTCTCCCCATCTCTCTCCCCCCCTTTCCTTGTGTCTCTCCCCCCTCCTCCCCATCTATCTCCCCCTCCTTTCCCTGTGTCTCACCCCTTCCTCCCA
>OW240914.1:148220110-148238871 GCA_933207985.1 Pelobates cultripes | reverse complement strand
CATACCTATACTAAAGAGGTCCTCTCTACGCCCCCCCCCCCCTATTGGTGAGGGATATCCTTGTACTACAATGGCGGATGTCATGTGTAGCCTGTATAGACTGGATAAATTGTTTACAGACTTCTGGTCTGAACTCAGGGTTTAGGTGCTTCTGTTGAGGTTCCGTTGGCCTCTGCCTTGCCTCTGACCACTCAGTCCCACACGCTTCCCGCGCAAAGTGGGGACGCCCTCAAGAAGTCATTATAAGTTGCATTTTCAGTTGAATTTGGAGAAACCACTTGAAGCATTGATTGTGTTGAGCTATTTCAATTTCTTTTGATTGATGTGTTCATTGTACTCACGCTCTTCGTTAAAAAAACTTATTTTATTGGCAAGGTTAAAACATGGATCAACGTTTCAGTCCTCTCAGGGACTTTCTTCAGGATCAATATGATCTGGATAAACTAGAGTCCCAGGCTTAGCACCCGGCAAGTATACATCACTGCAGCCTGAGTGCAAGGATTTTTCCTAGTATATATATATATATACCTGAAACAGAGGAGAAGCAGGAGGAGCCTGTGGTGGAGGAGGAGCAGGGGAGCCTTATGCAGAGAAAAAGGGGATATGGGGCAGGTATAAAAGTTTCAATTTGAACAGTAACTATTTTAATTACAAAAGTTTTCCTTATATGAGAGGAGTTTTCCTTATATGGAAATTGGCTGCCAAGGGGTACATAAGTGAAAAAAAGTTGGGATTGACTGCTTTAGATGATCCCGACTAGATTTGTGTTATTACAGACACCAGCAGGAAAGGCTGGGGATCACACTGTCAAGATCAAGTGGCACAGGGTAGTTGGCCAATCCAGGGTCTCCACTCAAATCTATTGCAGTTGAGAGCTGTTTTCAGGGCCCTGATGAGTTTGCTTCAATTCTGTAATGTCAATGGGTCTTGATCAAGATGGACAGCAGGATGTGCATCACATATAAGTCACCAAGGAAGGACCAGGAGCACGAATCTCATCAAGAAATTAAGGCCTATTATGTTTTGCTCCCAAAAACATTGTGACAGACCACTCTGTCGCCTCAAACTAGTACATGGCTCCCTTTCCACCACATCCCTCAAAGGACTTACAATTCACTTAATTTTCCTTTCCAAGTGTGCCTCCCTGCCTAGCGCCCCTCACATTGGTGTTTTTCAGCTTCAGGCACACCCGACAGGGAGTAACTGACGAACATCGGGCAGTAGCCATGATCCGCTGAAACTTTATAGAAAGCACTCTCAGTCCCAGGACCAACTAACAGGGCACTCTTTAGAGGGGAGGTCGTAAGGAATCTAATGACACCCTTGACTTGAGGAAGTTCTACATACCCACGAAAAGTGCCTGTAGTTTTCGGTGCCCGGGAAGTTGCACCCAGTGGCCTTAAACTCTCCACTGGATCGGGAAGTAGCTGCGACTTGCTAAAAAAATTACTGTTTTTGTTAACCCGGTGCTGAGGTGTCCGTCCAATAATTAAATTACCAGCTTATGCACAGAAACTAGGGTGCAAGGTATGTTGTAATCTATTGTTCTCCCTGGGGACCTCCTGTTGAGACCCCAGACTTCAATGTATTAGCAAATTTTCTGAGCCGATCAACTCTGGATCCAAGAAAATTGCCTCAAATAGATCTGATGGCTTATTCCAGGAATGCTCAGGTTCCAAGATTCTTTTCTTGAAACCTCAAACTCCAAGCAGAAGCTCAGAATGTACTGACACACTTATTTCAATTTGGGTTTCATCTTCCCTCCAATCCCTCTCATTCACTGCTCCATGAGGAACTCCAAATGCAAGGTTATCGCCATCATCCCATTTTAGACTCGGAGACACTGGTTTCCATGACTCATCAGAATGAGCCTTCGGGAACCTTAGATCTTTCCAGACATTTGGTTGTCTGTCCATTCATCCCCTCAATCTCTGAGCTTATGGGCATGGCTTTTGAAAGGGAATCTCTAGTAGAATTTTCTAGGTTATTTTCCATGACAGCATCATGCTCCCTTCTGGCTTTTCCAGTTGAGGACTTTGATACTCAACTGGGGAAGTTGGGAAGGACGATGCTTTTATATGATGTAATTATTTGTTTTTAAAATCCTCTCCTATCACCTGGGAGGCTGGAATAACTCATCAGTGATGCCCAGCCACTCAGTTGAACTCTGTGACTGGCATAACTTCAAGGCTAGTGCACATCCGCACCGACCCAGGATGCGCAATTGCTGGGTGACTGGCAGGAGGGGAGTACACAGCGCAGTATGTAACGTGGTCGATCAGACCACAGTCTTCCAGGAAGTGCTCACTGAGAGAAAGCACTTCCTGGGAGACCAGATACCGCGGTCCACTCAGCCTCGCTACATGGAGGTGAGGCCTGGTGGGTGAACAGAGACACATGGAGGGGCTGCGGGGGAGAATGAGACATGGCGGTGATATGTGAGAATAAGATACATGGAATGGAGTTGCGGGGTTGAATGAGACACATGGAGAGGCCAGGGCTGGACTGGCCCACCGGATACCGGTTAATTTCCCGGTGGACCGCGGCACCTGGGGCTGGGCTGACAGCCCCATTCAGTACTGATCAGGCCGGCCATGTGCAAGGTGTGCGGCCGCACAGGACCCTATGGGAGCAGGGGGAGCCAGGCGGCCGGCACAGCTCACACATGGCTGGCCGGGATCATTAAAAAAAAAATAATAATTTTTTTAAAAGAATATTGAGGCGGAGGCAGAGCTTAGTGCGCGAGGGGTGGGGCTTAGCGTGCCAGGGGGCAGGGCTTACTGTGCGGCGGGGGCCCTGGCTAATGCAGCATGTGTCTGTCTGCCTGTGTGTGTGTCTGTCTGCCTGTGTGTGTGTCTGTCTGCCTGTGTGTGTGTGACTGCCTGTGTGACTGTGTGTGTGACTGCCTGTGTGACTGTGTGTGTATGTGTGACTGTCTGTGACACTGTGTGTGTGTGTGACTGCCTGTGTTACTGTGTGTGTGTGTGACTGCCTGTTTGACTGTGTGTGTATGTGTGACTGTCTGTGACACTGTGTGTGTGTGTGACTGCCTGTGTGACTGCGTGTGTGGGTGTGTGACTGCCTGTGTGACTGTGTGTGTATGTGTGACTGTCTGTGACACTGTGTGTGTGTGACTGCCTGTGTGACTGTGTGTGTGTGTGTGTGTGAGACTGCCTGTGTGACTGTGTGTGTATGTCTGTCTGTGACACTGTGTGTGACTGACTGTGTGTGTATGTGTGACTGTCTGCCTGTGTGTGACTGTCTGCCTGTGTATGTGTGACTGTCTGTGACACTGTGTGTGTGTGACTGCCTGTGTGACTGTGTGACTGTCTGTGACACTGTGTGTGTGGGCTGCCTGTGTGGGCTGTGTGTGTGTGACTTTCTGTGACACTGTGTTATTGTGTGACTGCCTGTGTGTGTGTGTGTGTGGGCCATTCTGTGACACACTGGCTGTGTGATGTGACTGCCTGGTGACTGTGTGTGTGTGTGTGGGCTGTCTGTGTGTGTGTGGGCTGACTGTCTGCTGTGTGTGTGGACTGTCTGTGTGTGTGTGTGTGGAGGCTGTCTGTGTGTGGTGTCTGTGCAGTCTGCCTGTGTGGTGTGTGGGCTGTCTGTGTGTGGTGTCTGCTGTGTGTGACTGCCTGTGTGTGACTGTTATTGTGTGTGTGTGTCTGACTGTCTGCCTGTGTGTGATTGCCTGTGTGTGACTGTCTGCCTGTGTGTGACAGTCTGCCTGTGTGTGACTGTCTGCCTGTCGGTGTAACTGTCTGTCGGTGTAACTGTCTGTGTATGTGTGACTGTCAGTGTAACTGTCTGTGTGTGTGACTGAGTGTGTGTGACTGCCTGTGTGTGTGATTGTCTGCCTGTGTGTAACTATGTGTGTGTGACTGCCTGTGTGTGTGACTGTCTGCCTGTGTGTAACTGTGTGTGTGTGACTGTCTGCCTGTGTATGTGTGTGGCTGTCTGCCTGTCTCTGTATGTGTGGATGTTTACCTCTGTGTCAGTGACTGTCTGCCTCTGTGTGTATGGATGTCTTTGTGTGTGTGTGTGTGTGTGTGTGCATCTGCTAGTGAGTGAGCGAGCAAGCTTCTGTGTGTGTGTGTGTGTGTGTGTGCACACATCTGCTAGTGAGGGAGCCTCTGTGTGTGTGCGCCTGCTAGTGAGTTTGTGTGTGTATGTGTGCCTGCTAGTAAGTGAGATTGTATGTGTATCAGTGAGCTTGTTTGTAGGGATCATATGTGTGTGTACGTGTTAGTGAGCTTGTCTGTAAGGAGCATGGGTGTGTCGGAGCCTGTCTGTGGTGAGCATGTGTGTACAGTGAGCTTGTCTGTAGTAAGCATGAGTGTGATCGTGAGCTTGTCTGTAGTGACCATGTGTGTGTCAGTCAGCTTGTCTGTAGTGAGAATGTGTGTGTCAGTGAGCTTGTCTGTAGTGAATCTGTGTGTTAGTGAGCTCTTTTGTAGGGTGCATGTGTGTTAATGGGCTTGTCTGTAGGGAGAGTGTGTGCGCATCAGTGAGCTTGTCTATAGTGAGCGTGTGTGTATGACAGTGAGCCTGTCTGTAGTAAGCTTGTGTGTGTGTGTATCAGATTTTGTCTGTACTAAATTTGTGTGTGTGCGCCAGTAACCTTGTCTGTGTTTGTCATTGAGATTGTCTGCCAATGAGCCTATTTGTGTGCATCAGTAAGATTGTCTGTGTCTGTGTGTGAGTATGCTTTACTGTATAATTTAATTACCCTGAAAGAAGGAATGTATCAATAATATATATACATATATATATATATATATATTTATTTTCTGTTGTACCTTGCACTCAGGCTTCAAAGTTGTGTGACCGGGTGTATCACCAGGGCTCCAGTATCCAAGCAATTGAAATAGTTGGCTGCACTCTCAGATTTCCTTAAAACATACATTTTATTGAAATATTTAAGAGAAGATCAATGTTTCAGTCCCTCTTGTGGACTTTCATCATGATCCTGATGAAAGTCCACAAGAGGGACTGAAACGTTGATCTTCTCTTAAATATTTCAATAAAAGTTCCGGAAATCCGAGAGTGCAGCCAACTATTTCAATTGCCTATATATATATATATATATATATATATATATGTATATATATATATATATAGAACACCCTACATAGCACAATGACTTATGGGGCTGGCAGAGATTTTTTTCCAGGGCTGCTTCGTATCCCCAGTCCGGCCCTGGGAGAGGCTGTGGGGGATGAGACACATGTAGGGGACCCCAGGCCAATTTTTCCCAGCACATTTTCCCAGCACACCAGAATCCCAGCACATGGGTGTCCCCAGAAAGTCCATTCCCGATCTCCAAATCTGTGGAAATAGTGTTCTGATCCCAAGTCTGTAGCGGAAACGCCAGCCATTTAAAGTTTTGCCTGGCTGCGACTAAGATTCAAGACAAAAACAGTTCTACGTGGCCTGCATGAAAATAACGATGGTTATCCCTTGGGCCTTGGTCGGCATGATCATTTCCAATAAAATACAATAATCTGACTTAATGTCACATAACATGCAACTTAATATACCCTTTTCCCACCACTCCGTATTCCATGTCTTCAGATCTTGGCACGCAAACATAGGATTTGCAAAATGGTAGCTACATCTTTAACAGCACCCAAATTATAACAATGGAAACTTGCTAATTAACCAGCATGCTCCCGTCCTACTGTGCAGAGTTCAATTAATGTGACGTTATGATTACTTTAAGATATTTGAGCAGTCAGTGGACTTTCAAAACGGGAACATTCAGTCCCTGCAGTTCTGTTGCGACCCCCTATATGAGGAACAAAAAAGCATTGTTCAGTGTAGCTTCCTGCTATAAATTTGCCGCAGTCACTAGAATTTCACTTTACATTTTCCCATTCAGGGAATCTGTTTGTGCCACATTAAATCAGAAAATCTAGAGAGATGTCTGTCTCCTGAGGGGTGACTATACCCCAGAAGGGGTCAGTGCAACCTCAGCTCTCTATAACTTATTCATGGATCTCTGAACTGCATTGCGTTCACTAAGGGAGGGCAGAGAAGGGGTGGTTCGTTTTGGATGATGTAATGAGCCACAAATAACTTGTTCTGGATCCTATTGGCTAAATGGGGGATGAACAAGCCACGTGCCTTGGCTTATAACGACATGGCTGTCCTAGTCTAAGCCTTCTACACATTAACCATTTAATTACTTGTGATAATATTATTAACCACTATGATTTTGCATCGACTGAGATAGATTTCAAACCTCTGATATTTTCACAGCATCATTTTAATGCTGAATGCTATGGAGCTAAGCCTGGATACACAATGGCTTCATTAAAAAATAATAATACATAACTTTTTAATCTAATTATTTTTAATCAATTCATAGTATATCTCAACACCATCCTTGTGTGTTTTTTTCTGATTCCCAAAACTATAATAATTAAATCCAGAACAAAAAAAGAAATATTGGTGCCAGCTTGTTTTATTTGTAGAGAAATTCTTTTTTTTTTTTTTGCAATGTTTTTGTAGTGTTGTATGTGGATACAAATATTATCAGTGTTTTTTTTCCAGTTTTGTAATCATTCTGCAAGAAATGTTCTCCCAACAAATTTGCAGTTGAACGTCAACTAGAGGATATAAATAAATAAAAAAGAACAAAATGGCTGCTTTCCTTTATTTGTTTATTACTTGAAGTCTCCGTTATGAAATGAAGGTCTGCACAGTATTCAGACTGTAAGGCCGGATGCAGTTAAATTATTGATGTTGTAAAATAGAATATTCTGGCGTCTCAGTTAGGATAGGGACAACACAAATATCCAGCAGTGCCCCACACAGCCTGTGGCTTCCACTTGAACAATGCTTTATGATATTGCAAACAGGGGACCATATTTTTTGTGGGCATAGATTCATTTTACTAGACTTCAAATGCTGTTCTGCTTAATTTATAAATAAAAGCATGGCATCCTTTTACCTGCAGAACGTCTTTACTATCTGCTAAATAAACAATTTTCTGTTTTGCTGCATTAATTCTTTTGGTGATCTAAAGTATTGCTCATGCAAATAAAAAGCATACATTATCAGAAGTGAGAGCAGTCATAATTTGGGATAAAGTAGGGCATTCCATAGATAATTTCCTGGTTTTGTGAATTTTAATATCCCATGATGCAATATGGAAATTAGCTGTTTCATTGAGCAATAATAGGCTGCATAGCAATAAATCTTACAAAGGTTTAGAGCTGGGCACACTGCTTTTTCCTCTCGTAATATCTATATATTTATCGTAAACATTTTTAGTGAATCCGCATCTGATGTAATCTGATTCAGGGATACAAGTTCAGCTTCTTATTTTAAGCATTTCAAATGTTGCCTCTTACTTAAAGAAATAAAATGCCTTTTTTTCGCACAGAACAGGAAATCTCTTGTATGTTTTAAAGTAATAATTCTGCAGCCACGGCCACTCCACTCTACCCAATCCCCTCGCCATTCCTTTACTCACTGCTCAGTGCCAAACAAATTGGACTCTCTCGGAGTGGGGAGGATGGTAGGTGCAGCACTATTGGTCTGGTTGCTGTTAGTTGATAGGGGGTTCTAAGTACCCCTGCAATTATTTAATATGCTTCAGCATTGGATGAGGAAACAACAGGTACGCCGCTTCTTCTACGACTTTCCGAATTTAATTAACCCTCTCACTGCACTGAGGGAATTCAAGGGCCATACCTGTTGGGTCCCTGGTTAATAAAATGGGACTCCATTTATTTTTATTATTATCCTGAGTTACAGGTAAAGCTTTTCATTTCATTTGCAAAAGGAAAGCACAAAACCATATCTGTGTTTAGTATAGAATATGCAGTTTTTGTGCTCATTTTTTAAGCAATGCCAAATTGCTCTAAAGTGAATTAGTAAATTGGCACCTAATTTAACGCGTGTCTAGGAATTACCTTTAATGAATGCCAGATTTACATTTTCAGGCAAAAATTCTAGCATTTTCCCTGCATTTAGCAATTTGATAAATAATCCAATGTGCATCTTTCTGCTTGCCTGTCTGTATCTAACTTGAGATTTTTATTTTAGTTCTTCATTGCTGATTTGCAGACCAGACTTCATGGATTTAAAAATATATAATCAAAAAGAAAAAGGAATACACCAGTTGGACCTACCAGGTTTATTGGTCCGGGGCTTAACCCTTAAGTCAACTATAGAAATAATTTGCAGTTCCCAAAAGAAAACCGATGGGAAATGCTACCTGGTATAGAAAGTAGAACAGAAAGTAACCTTATAATGCATAACTAATCAAATAATAATCTGAGGCATTTTTCCTTTAAGAAATATACAGTCAGGTCCATAAATATTGGGACATCAACACAATTCTTATCTTTTTGGCTCTATACACCATCACAATGGATTTTAAATGAAATGAACAAGATGTGCTTTAACTGCAGACTTTCAGCTTTAATTTGAGGGCATTTACATCCAAATCAGGTGAACGGTGTAGGAATTACAACAGTTTGTATATGTGCCTCCCACTTTTCAAGGGACCAAAAGTAATGGGACAATTGGCTGCTCAGCTGTTCCATGGCCAGGTGTGTGTTATTCCCTCATTATCCCATTTACAAGGAGCAGATAAAAGGTCCAGAGTTCATTTCAAGTGTGCTATTTGCATTTGGAATCTGTTGCTGTCAACTCTCGATATGAGATCCAAAGAGATAGCAAAAACATTAGGTGTGGCCAAATCAACTGTTTGGAACATCCTTAAAAGGAAAGAATGCACTGGTGAGCTCAGCAACACCAAAAGACCCGGAAGACCACGGAAAACAACTGTGGTGGATGACCGACAAATTCTTTCCCTGGTGAAGAAAACACCCTTCACAACAGTTGGCCAGATCAAGAACACTCTTCAGGAGGTAGGTGTATGTGTGTCAAAGTCAACAATCAAAAGAAGACTTCACTAGAGTGAATACAGAGGGTTCACCACACGATGTAAACCATTGGTGAGCCTCAAAAACAGGAAGGCCAGATTAGAGTTTGCCAAACAACATCTAAAAAAGCCTTCACAGTTCTGGAACAACATCCTATGGACAGATGAGACCAAGATCAACTTGTACCAGAGTGATGGGAAGAGAAGAGTATGGAGAAGGAAAGCAACTGTTCATGATCCAAAGCATACCACCTCATCAGTGAAGCATGGTGGTGGTAGTGTAATGGCATGGGCATGTATGGCTGCCTATGGAACTGGTTCTCTTGTATTTATTGATGATGTGACTGCTGACAAAAGCAGCAGGATGAATTCCGAAGTGTTTCGGGCAATATTATCTGCTCATATTCAGCCAAATGCTTCAGAACTCATTGGACTGCGCTTCACAGTGCAGATGGACAATGACCCGAAGCATTCTGCAAAAGCAACCAAAGAGTTTTTTAAGGGAAAGAAGTGGAATGTTATGCAATGGCCAAGTCAATCACCTGACCTGAATCCGATTGAGCATGCATTTCACTTGATGAAGACAAAACTGAAGGGAAAATGCCCCAAGAACAAGCAGGAACTGAAGACAGTTGCAGTAGAGGCCTGGCAGAGCATCACCAGTGATGAAACCCAGCGTCTGGTGATATCTATGCGTTCCAGACTTCAGGCTGTAATTGACTGCAAAGGATTTGCAACCATGTATTAAAAAGTGAAAGTTTGATTTATGACTGTTAATCTATCCTATTACTTTTGGTCCCTTAAAAAGTGGGAGGCACATATACAAACTGTTGTAATCCCTACACCATTCACCTGATTTGGATGTAAATACCCTCAAATTAAAGCTGAAAGTCTGCAGTTAAAGCACATCTTGTTTGTTTCATTTCAAACCCATTGTGTTGGTGTATAGAGCCAAAAAGAGTAGAATTGTGTTGATGTCCCAATATTTATGGACCTGACTGTATATAATAGATTTTATCTCTTTAATTAATATATAACCTGTGCCGCTATCCTCCACTTCCCCCCAAATACACAAAACTCCAAATAAATCTTTATAACAAGTTAGCGCACAAAATAGTAATATCTCTCAAATTGGAGAGAACAAAATATAAAATAGAACTTATTAAATTGAAACAATGTCCCAGTGTGTATATGCTGTATTTTTATATGTCCAAGTTGTTGCAATATGCACTGTAATAAGCTTTTTCTTGATCCTCCAGCACTCCAAGGGTTACACCCCACGGGGAAAATCTAGAAAAAATGGAAATGAAATGGTATAATAACGTCAGGTGAGAAAACCTCCACCTAACACACCTTAAGTTAGATATCCTATATATTCAGTCCTGGTAGGTATCTTTATTATCCATGTCTAAGGATAAAACACATAGATCTTCCAATGGTGTAGCACTAAGTCAAAGTCCCTGCACCAGATGAGCACAGCATATAGGGGGAGTGGTGTTAACCCCTGTTTATATAGTGCTACACCATTGGAAGATCTATATGTTTTGTCCCTTAGACATGAGAACTCATTGGTGGAACTCATGAGTAGTAACGAAACAAAAGGACCACCGTTTACCTCTTTGAAGACAGGAAGTGTATTTACCCCACCCTTTCTGATTTCAAATATATTGACCTATTCATAGAATTAACATGCAAAGAAATTGAGAAAATCATAGATGACGACTTGAATCTAAGATCAAACAGCAACCTCACATCAGATAAAGAAAATCTTTGAGCCATAACAAGTCCCTAATAATCAAATCATCGGACAAGTAAGGTAATATAGTAGTGATGGATCGGGAAAAATATATTGATATTGCAGACAATCTAGTCAAGGATAGAGAAATCTATACGATCCTTACGAACGATCCCACCTCCAAATTTCTAGGAGAATTTAAAACCATCCTTGAACACGCACTTAATAACGAATTAATCACCAAGAATTAATTTGAATTTTTAGATATTAAACATCCTCAAATAGCAACATTCTATTTGCTGGCAAAAATTAATTAGGAAAGGGATACATTAACAGGTAGACCTATAGGGTAATCTCACACAAAATGCTAGTTTATATGTTGATCACATCCTTAGAGATCTAGTGAAAGACCTTTCCTACCACCTCAGAGACACTAAACAGACTTTACAGACTGTAACACAACTACAAATACCTAAAAATGCCATCTTTTGTAGTCTTGATGTGCAGGGCTTCTATAACTTCCTTGATATTACAATTGTTATAGGGATGGATGGTAAGCTAGAGACCACTTTATTTCAAAAAACCAACTGCAACTAACAACTTACTTAACTGGCGGACTCATCATCCACAAGCCCTTAAAAGGGGTATACCAGTTAGGCAATATCTTAGATTACATAGAAATTACTCATATGTGGGAGCTTTCAAAATGAAAGCCCAATCACTCCGAAAATCCTTTTAAGGAAAAAGGGTATCCAAACAGGTGCCTAAAAGCAGCATACAAACGCGCCCTCCTCATGGATCGGCAAAACCTACTAACGGAAGAAAATATGGGGGAGGTAAAAAATTATATGATACAGTGCACTGGTACTTTTGACGCTGGCTGGGACACAGTGAAGAATATTATGGAGAGATTTTGGCCCCTTCTACACCAAGATCCTCATTTGCGTCAGATCATAACTCATCATGTGTCCCTAACGGCCAGACGTGGTTAAAACCTTAAAGGCATCCTTGTACCTAGCCATTTACATGCCACAAATAAATCCTCGAATTGTTTACATTGTAAAGCATCTAAACAATTTACTAACTCTGATCTAAGCAAAACCTTTTCAACTTCCTAATTTTTTAACTATTGAACCAGTAGCATTATCTATCTCCTCACTTGTAGTTGTAGTAGTAAATATGTTGGTAAGACCTTCTGACCTTTAAAGATGAGACTTTTGAAACATGTGAATTCAGTAAATCCGTTCAGACATGTAGAAACACCAATTTCAAGACACCTGACGTTACCTCATGGGGATCCTCTGAAGGAATTAGATTCCTTGGCATTGAGCGAATACATCTGGACCCCAAAAAAGGGGATCTGAACAAGATTCTACGCCAAAGGTAGACATACTGGATTTACAAACTTAGAACTCTATCACCGAATGGTCTAAATGAAGATTTCTCATATTCCCTTAATTACGGTATTCAGTAGAATCTCATTTTCTCTGCTATGTGTTACCTTGTTCAAGGATTGAACCGGCTTTGTAAATATGTAAATAAATGATTGTTTATGTGTACATACATTCAGTAAACTCTGTAAGGCCTGCTTAGTTGTAATACATTACCGTAGAAACATTCAGCTTAAGACATTCTTGAGTTAGCGATACAGATTAATATGATCTATTTTACAATTTTTTATTTTACTTTACATATCTTGAATCTGTGATAATAGGATCTATTGGTTATCTCCACGAAGAAATTGTAAAATATTGATTTATACATTGGCAAATTCTCCCCTTCGTTCTTAACCTCATTAATTATGTGAATATATTTTCCAATACGCTCTACAAGATAGTTTGCATATATTGGACATCTGATGCCCTTTCATTTATAGAGCTATGATCTTTCACTTAGAATTTTGACATTTTGCTTAATAAAAATTTTTCAATGTTTAGTTTACCGGCCAAAACAGGTGGGGCACCAATACATTATGGGAGCTAGTTGAGAGCTACTCAAGGAATGGTTACCCTTGAAAACTAAACATCTGATTTAGAAGGTCTAACCTAATTGCTTTGTGGACCCAACCCTATATATTGGAGATCCTTTCAGTCTGCAACTTTCCTCTGACAAAGGTGCACACTAAGTTGCACCGAAACGCTAATCAGGCATGTTGTCTTTTTTGCACATTTGTTATATCACTGTGCACTTTCTTTGCACCACAATGCACTTTTAAATGTATTTGTTCATAACTTCATTTTCTCTGTCTTGTCAGTTTTAAAGGGAGAGAGGGATCTTTGAATATCTCTATCTTATGCTATACTTTTATATTGTTTCTGAGCCTATTTAGTCTAAATGTTATTTTTTATTTTATATGCAGTAGCCTTTTTTGTGCATTTACAGTTTGTTGTTTCCAAGCCACTTAAGGGTATGCATATGAGACATTATTTTGTATCACTTATCACTGTTGATCTTGGAAACTAAATGGTGGTTACTTTAACTTTTACTGGTATATAATGTTTATTTAGGATATTTGCCTGCTATCTCCCTTTTGCTGACTCGCCTATATATACTAATCAGTATATAATATTAATAATAATATAGGAAGGACTAGTTGGCAAACACTTTAACCCCTTCCCGACCTTGGACGTACCAGATATGTCCGACAAAAAGCAGTCGTTAACGACCTCGGACGTATCTGGTACGTCCGCGCAAATCGGACCCATTTACTTACCTGGACCAGCAATCCCAGTTGGGGGGGACTGCCAGAGAGCCCAGCAGTCCCCCTCCAGCAACTCCGTAATTTCAGGGCAATGTGATCACCGTGATCACATGGCCGCAATAGGAGTCTATGGAGCTGCCAGCAGGGGGACTGCCTGAGCTGTCAGGCAGTCCCCCAGACAGCTACAATGCTGTAAAAATAAATAAATTAAATATATTAAACGTATATTATAAAATAGTTAAAACATTTTATATTATATTATAATGCATATATATGATTTCATTAGAAGTGTACTTTGAGATATATACACATGCATCTCAAAATACTCTTATAATGAAAAAAAAAAATATATATATATATATATATATATTGATTTATTATTTTATAATATATTATAATATATTATACATATATAGGAAATAAAGGTGTGTGTGCATATATGCATTTATATGTGTGTGTGTATATATATGTGTGTGTGTGTGTGTGTGTGTGTGTGTATATATGTGTATGTGTGTATGTATATATGTGTGTGTGTGTGTGTGTGTGTATGTATATATGTATATGTGTGTGTGTGTGTATGTATATATGTATATGTGTGTGTATGTATATGTGTGTGTATATGTGTGTGTATATATGTATATGTGTGTGTGTGTGTATGTGTATATGTATATGTGTGTGTGTGTGTGTATGTATATATGTATATATGTGTGTATGTATATATGTGTGTATGTGTGTGTATAGCATATGTGTGTGTATGTATATAATAGCATATATGTGTGTATGTGTATGCATATAAATAACTTCGTATTTCAAACTGCTTGAAAAAAAGATTGCCACTCCTCTTTTCTTATTCTTTCCTACCAAGTTGGATCTATGTACCACTGGAAATTTTTTATAGTTCCATACTTTAGATGTAGAATTAACCCAATGTGTTTCTTGAACAAAACCAATATCCGTTTTGCTGTCCGTCAATAATTTGCACAGGTAACCTCTTTTCTGTCCTGAGTTTAAGCCCCTTGCGTTAATAGATAATATATTAAGTGACATCCTGCCACGTCTCACCCCGCACCCTCTTCCCCTCTAGCCTCCCCTCAGGTAGCATCCAACATACAAATCCACTCATACCTTCCTCATTCAACCATCCACTCATACCTTCCCCAGCTGGAAATATAAAATTAACCCTCCTGGAGAAACCCAAACAACAGTCTCTTAGAAAATTTGTTCCATAATATGAAGTACTATATATAGTCTTCATATCTAACCATGCTGCCATCGCAGGACCATGAACCAGGATAGTGGGCCAGTTATTTCTTTCTACCCCCTTTGTCTGAAGTAATCAGTTTCAACCCCGGGATTTATCTACAAATTCCTCCCTAATGAAGAGGAGAGAAGAAAAAAAAAAAAAAAAATTGTTTTTATTAAATCTGTGGGATTTATGGATAATATATTCCTCCTTTTCATTCATTTTCATGCTCCTTTTCATTCATTTCATACAGGTAATTTTGTATCTAATAATAACTATTCTTAATCTCTTCCTCCATAATTATTACTTTAAGTGTGAGTCTATCCCCTTATTCTTCAATATCTTTACTTTATATCTTTTTATATATGTGTCAACTATGTGTATTGTGTCAATTTATCTCTCTTTTTTATACAAATACAGTGTCTATTAAGTTGGTAAATATTAATTGTAAGACTCCTTTTGGTGAGTACCATAGAACTCTAATTCATTCAATTCGTGCTACTAAATTCAGTTGTGTATCTATATAAATTATAGCTATAAGCTATTCCTCCGTGTTCATTACTTTAAATATGAATCTATCCTTAAATTAAATTATACATATCACTCTAAAGCATTTCCATTACTACACCGTGAAAAAAAAAAAAAAAAAATCGCCTTTAAAATTAGGGAGTAAGTTTCAAAGTTGTCAATTTCTGTTTGAGTGCCGTATTGTCTTTACAGATATATGTTTGATCTTTGAAAAAGACCATAATTGCCGTCGGAAACAGCCACTTATATCTTATCTCCTTGTTCCTAAGGTTTGCCGTTTCCTCTGAAAAGGTTCTTCTTGCTTGTCTTGTTTTTTGAGATAAGTCCTGAAAAACTTTTAGATGTTTCCATTCTTCGGTGTCTAGAGTCCCATTCCTTGTTTTCTGCATTATTAGGTTTTTTATCCGAAAACTAGAAAAACAGATCATAACATCTCTTGGATAGGATTTGTCAATTCCATTTGGTCTAGACAATCTATGGAATCTTTCAAAGGTTTCAGGACCCAGCGTCTGTCGAGACAAAATTTTTGAAAAAAAGCTGTCCAAATAAGAGTATAGGTCTTCTTGTAATATTGATTCTGGTATTCCTCTAACTCTTATATTATTTCTCCTGGAGCGATCTTCTAAATTTATCATTTTAATCTCAATGTCATTCAATCTCTTCTCTAGCTGTATATTAGATGCTTTAATCTGTTCATATTCATTTTGTACTTTTTGTAATATAATTGCCTGACTTGAAAATTTCTCCGAAAGAGTGGCAATTTCCGATCTAAGATCATTTATATTGTGTTCAATATCCATTTTAATTTTTTTATGCAGATTATCCAACATTTGGGTTAATAATTGTTGTGTCAATCCCTGTACGTTGGGCAAATTTGGAGGGTCATCCTCTAATATATTTGATATTTGATGTATCGAGAGCTCAGCATTTTCTAAGGGCAAAGATTTTCGTTGCCTCTCTGATTCTATAGATGCCATTTTAGGAGAGTAAAATGAGCCGATTGTTGCCTTCTTTCTCTCAGTAGTTTGGGTTTTCTCTTTCTTAGGAGCCATATGTAATGATGGTAATGATGGTATTGATGGTAATAACTCTCTTAAAGTGAGCCTTTACTTCACTTAACGATATTGAATATTTCTTTGACGCATATATCTTTAAAAGGTTTCCTTCACCCTTTTTTCTTCCCTTCTTCCTTCCCCTTTCGCTTTTACTTCCTTCTTACAGGTATTGTTGGCTGATAGCTTTTGACTTGTAGATTCACTCCCTCCAATCTCCTTATTTAAGAAGGGTTCTGGCTTTTATTATTTTTTCCTTTTTTTTTTCTTTTTCTTTTATCCCTTTTCTTTCCTTTTTCTTTCTCCTCTGTGTCTTTTTCTCTTCCTTTTCCTCTTGCCTCCTTCTCCTTTCCCTTTCTCTTTTATCTCTCTTCTTCCTTCTCTCCTCTCTCTTTTTTTTTTCTTTTCTTTTGTTGTGACTTTAAATTTTCAAATTTTAACTTTCAAATAGCTATCCCTTTAAATAACAGTCCTTTGATTGACACATCAAATATGAGGTAGAGATCAATGGAAATCAATGGAAATCGATAACAGATAGATGGGAAAGTAACTATTTGCTCATAGATATTATCTTTATACACACTAGGACCGCTCTCATGTCCCTCACATCAATGCCAAAAGCCAATCTTCTATTTACAAAGCACAATACCTGCAGACTGAGTCTGAGTCTTATCAGCTCATTGCCCAATCTCCTTTTGATGCCGTCGAACTCGGTATATTTACTGTCTCATTGAAGCAGCAGCAGGGAGCAGGGGAGCAGGGAAGGAGACCTTCAACTGTTCAGCCACCTAACAGAGTCTCACCGGCTTTTTTTTTTTAATGCCACTGAATTCGGCATCCTCACCGCCTCGATACCTCGCTGCTTCTCTGCCTCACTTCCTGGTCCGAGAGAGCGCGCGGTCCTGCCGCATACGGACGCGCCTACGTCACGTACCGCCCGCCCATCCCCATGCACCTCCTCCTCACATTTATGATTTTAACAATCAATCACTGATTTTAAAAACACAGTTCACAGAAAAAAATTATTCACTAACACAATTGAATAATACTATAGAAACAGTGAGAAATAAACCAAGAGAAAATCTTTTAACCTACAAGGACAAACACACCTCAGATGCTCCTACCCTTCCTATAATTTTTAACTATAACAACAAAAGTGGTTTTATTAAAAAAAAAAACAATAAATAAACACTGGCACCTTTTAAGACAAGATGACCCTCTTAAAGAACTCTTACCAACAAAACCAAAAATAGTTTTTAGAGGTGCACCTAATTTTAGATCCATTTTAACCAAAAACTACACTAGAGAAACCAAACAAAGCACCAACCATACTTTTTTAGAAGGAGCAAAAGGTTTTTACAAATGCAAGTGCTGCATTGTTTGTAAAAGTACTGACCCCTCTACGCAATTAAAGGTCACCAGTTTTAAATCAAACAGAACTAATAAAAGTTACACCATAAGAGATTTTATTGGATGTAATACAACGAATGTAATCTACTTATTGGAGTGCCCATGTGGCCTCCAATACGTAGGTCTGACCACTAGGTGCCTAAAGACAAGACTAGGAGAATACTGCAGGAATATTAAAAATATATCTAAGCACTTTATCAAACATAACCAAGACCCAAAACTCCTTAAATGTGTTGGAATCAAAAAATGTAAGGTCCCTTGGAGAGGTGGAAACATAAAAAATATTTTAGGCAGATCTGAAATGGAGTGGGTCTTTAACCTGCAGACCCTAGCTCCCCAGGGTTTAAATGCAGATTTTGATCTGTACAATTTTTTATAAACAATTGTTATAAATGTTTTTATATGTGTTCACAAATATAACTGAAAAAGTTGTTTTAAGTTCATATATCTAAACAAGTCCTTCTAATTTCTTAATTCCCTCCTAATCTGTTATACATTTTTGGTCACATATTTTTAACCATTTATAATATGTCCTATGTGTTTATCATTAGTGATGTACCGAACGGTTCGCTGGCGAACGGTTCCTGGCGAACATAGCATGTTCGCGTTCGCTACGGCGGGCGAACATATGCGCGGTTCGACCCGCCCCCTATTCATCATCATTGAGTAAACTTTGACCCTGTACCTCACAGTCAGCAGACACATTCCAGCCAATTAGCAGCACAGCCTCCCTAGCAGACCCTCTCACCTACTGGACAGCATCCATTTTAGATTCATTCTCAAGCTGCATGCTTAGTAAGAGGAGGGAAAGTGTAGCTGCTGTTCATAAGATAGGGAAAAGCATAGCTAGGTTAGGGATAAGGGTATGCTTTATTTTGATTTTTCTATAATGTAAATGCACACTTAGTTGTCTGCCACCAGCTTCTGTGTCAGGCTCACGGTGCCCATTTCCCCAGTCAGTGCCACCAATTACATCTGGTGTCACAGCTTGAATTTAAAACAAAAACTTTTCACTGCTATAAGATTGTAGTCGGTTGTCTGCCACTGCTGCCAGCTTCTGTGTCAGGCTCACAGTGGATACTGTGCCCATTTCCCCAGTCAGTGCCACCACTTATATCTGGTGTCACAATAGCTTGAATTTAAAACAAAAAACTTTTTTCACTGTTATAGATTGAATAGCAGTCAGT
>OW240914.1:148148195-148220010 GCA_933207985.1 Pelobates cultripes | reverse complement strand
CGTAGATGTCCACTAATATGATCCCTTAATGTTGTATGATTTGTTATTGTGTCTGGCAGTGTTATTGCCACATAGATGTTGACGCAGTTTGCAGAGTGATTTGTTGCATCGTACAGTGCCATTCTGTGTGAGCTCCTGTTCTCTGGTCAATTTGCTGCGGACCAATCTGTCTCAGGTTGGGCGGTTGTTTGTATGCCAGTGGGGGGGGGGGGGGCTCAGAAAATATTTCTTTGAGTGTGGGAGTCCTCTGAAATTAATGGTTGTAGCTCTGTAATAATTTTACGTACTCCTTCTAGAGTTTGATTGTATGTAACTACTAGAGGGATTCTTGTTTTGTTTTCCCATTCTTTGTATTGTAGGAGCCTTTCCCGTGGTGTGCTTTTAGGGCAGATTCTATTTTATTTTTCAGATTTTGTCCTATCCTTGTAGTCCTTTTGCCTAAATGACTCTGATAGTGTACTCAGGTGCTGATCTCTGTCTTTTGTGTCAGAGCAAATGCAGTGATATATGATAGCCTGGCTGTAGATGATACCTTGTTTGGTGTGATTGGGATGGAAGCTGGAATTGTGAAGGTAGCTGTATCTGTCTGTGGGTTTTCTATATACAGACGAATGAAGAATGCCATTGGTGACGGTTATTGTGCAGTCCAAGAAACTCACACTATGATTTGAAAAGTTCATTTTAAAGTTTATTGACAGGTGGAATGAAGTGAATGATTTGCTGTTGCTGTTTAGGGGATAATGGAGTGCGCTGGAGTTTAATTGTTTTTATTGTATAAATCTGTGTTACTGAGATCTTCTCCTTTGCCGAGATAATCCATCCACCTCACAGGTGTGGCATATCAAGATGCTGATTAGACAGCCTGATTATTGCACAAGTGTGCCTTAGGCTTGCCACAATAAAAGGCAACACTAAAATGTAAATTTTTACTGTATTGTGAGGGTTAAGGGGGGGGGGTTCCGAAAACCAGTCAGTACCTGGTGTGACCACCATTTGCCTCACGCAGTGCAACACATCTCCTTCGCATAGAGCTGATCAAATTGTTGATTGTGGCCTGTGGAATGTTGGTCCACTCAACTTCAATGGCTGTGCGAAGTTACTGGATATTGGCAGGATCTGGAACACGCTGTCATATACGCCAATCCAGAGCATCCCAAATATACTCAATGGGTGACAGGTCCAGTGAGAATTCTGGCAATGCAAGAACTGGGATGTTTTCAGCTTCCAGGAACTGTGTTCAGATCCTTGCAACATGGGGCTGTGCGTTATCATTCTGCAAAATGAGGTGATGGTCGTGGATAAATGCACAACAATGGGCCTCAGGATCTTGTCACGGTGTCTCTGTACATTCAAAATGCCATCAATAAATGCACCTGTGTTCATTGTCTATAACATATGCCTGCCCATACCATAACCCCACCATGGGCCACTCGATCCACAATGTTGACATCAGCAAACTGCTCACCCACACAACACCGTACACGCTGTCTGCCACTGTAGAGTGAAAACCGGGATTCATCCATGAAGAGAACACCTCTACAAAGTGCCAGACGCCATTGAATGTGAGCTTTTGCCCACTCAAGTCGTTTACAAGCCCACTCAAGTCAGTTACGACGACGAACTGCAGTCAGGTCGAAACCCCGATGAGGACGACGAACATGCAGATGAGCTTCCCTGAGACGGTTTCTGACAGTTTGTGCAGAAATTCTTTGGTTATGCAAGCCAATTGTTGCAGCAGCTGTCCGGGTGGCTGGTCTCAGATGATCTTGGAGGTGAAGATGCTGGATGTGGAGGTCCTGGGCTGGTGTGGTTACACGTGGTCTGCAGTTGTGAGGCCGGTTGGATGTACTGCCAAATTCTCTGAAACACCATGGGAGGTGGCTTATGGTATAGAAATGAACATTCAATTCATGGGCACCAGTTCTGGTGGACATTCCTGCAGTCAGCCTGCCAATTGCATGCTCCCTCAAAACTTGCGACATCTGTGGCATTGTGCTGTGTGATAAAACTGCACATTTTAGAGAGGCCTTTTATTGTGGCCAGCCTAAGGCACACCTTTGCAATAATCATGCTGCCTAATCAGCATCTTGATATACCACACCTGTGAGGTAGATTGATTATCTCGGTAAAGGAGAAGTGCTCACTAACACAGATTAAGACAGATTTGTGAACAATGTTTAAGAGAAATAGGCCTTTTGTGTACATAGAAAAAGTCTTAGATCTTTGCGTTCAGCTCATGAAAAATGGGGGCAAAACCAAAAGGGTTGCGTTTATAATTTTGTTCAAATCATTGTTTAGTGAATAAGTGAGTGCACTGGATTGTGTATTTTGTATGTTGTATATCATACATTTCATTTATATGATATATATGTGTGTGTGTGTATATATATATATATTGATGTGCTTTAGTATTGTGATGTACCAGCCTTGTACAAATACACTTTAAAAGCATGAATGATACTGGTTACACACCAGCCATGTAAGGTAGCAGAGACTTTGGTTGTTCCCGCAGAGTGCCCTAGGGGAACCACACCCATAATGCAAAGGGATGGAGATGTTGGTATAAGCGCTGTATGTCACAGAGCAGATGTTGCATGAGAAGCTGCCCCTGATGAGGGGATGTTTTTTTTTTGCATACATCTCTGAATCAGCAGAACGTTTGAGGGAGCTCATGCCTCCTGCATACAAGTGTAAACAGAGTCATGGAAATGACCTTGTTCTGAATGTATGGATGGCTGCCTTTGTAAAGATTCAAATCTATCAGAAAGCACTCGTTAAAGAGGTAAACGAGATGTACTCACAAGTTTTAACCCTTTTCACTGACAACATTTTTATGTTAAGGGTTATTAACTAAAATGTGGTTTGGTGGTGAACTGATAAGTGAATTTCAAAGTTTAGCTGAATTGGAAAAACTCTACATCTCAGCTTTTTTTTTTTTTTCTTCTTTGGTAATTTCACCTTACAATTTCAAATCCCTTGTCGGTTTTCCTGTTTAATAAATAAACCTTCCTGCATTTACTACGTTTAACCATCTCATTACTAGAGTGAGGGAAAAGTTTCATCATGCAACACAATTGGGCAGGCGGGTTCTAAATTAGGCCCAAGAGATTTGTGGCTTAGTTAGCACTGATCACCATGTAAATCTCTTTTAAATCAAGGATATGGAAAGAATCCATAACAAATCACTTCATCAGTGTTGTATACACATTTACACTAAAAATTCATTGAATTCCACACAGTGTTTAATAGAGAGACAGCGGATACAAAATGCTGATACGTTACATTAAAAGATTTCTAAAAGACCTAAAGAAAACCTCTGTAGTTTTAAAATAGTTTTCATGCAAAACAGACTCTTCCTTATTGGTATACTTTAAATAATATTGTATAGCAAGAGTATTGGATCTGTTTAGAAAACAGTAATCTGCTGTATGTATCAATAACATGTATACTTTTTCATTTCTTCTTATTATTTTGTTAGTATGGTTAGATTTTTTTTCTTATTATTATTTATAGACTGACAGCCAAAATGGCTTCCCCAGCCATTTTGGGGCAATCATGTTAAGTAGACTTTATTCACTAAACACCACATTTTGGTGTTTTATTTGCTAAACCCCATATTCTAGAAAAATTTAATCCAAATGGCAAAATGTAGTGTAAAATAGCCAATCTGTGACTTTATCTGACTATTTTTTGAAATTTCGCAATCCGGTTTTCAGATTACTACAATTTCATGTACAGTTAATATATAGTGATGTCGCAAACTTTTCGCGAACGGTTCACCGCGAACCGTTCGCTGTGAACTCCGGTCAGCTGACACATCCCGGCCAATCTTCAGCAGACCCTCCCACCTCCTGGACAGCATCCATGTTGAAGGCAGCTTCAACATGGATGCTGTCCTGGAGGTGAGAGGTTCTGGGAGGGAGGGTCTGCTGGAGATTGGCCTGGATGTGTCAGCTGACCAGAGTTCGCCACGAACGGTTCGTGGCGAACCGTTCGCGAAAAGTTCGCGACATCACTATTAATAAATGCTCAGTAATGTTTCAAATTGTTGTTAACTTGCTGACCAGCTATGATAGCCACCCTTTCTCCTCTCTGGACAGAAAAATGTAACTGTATGTAAGATCAGGAAGCTATCGAACCTTTAAAATCAAGGAGGCAAACACCTATGCCCAATGTACTGTGTGCTTTAATGTGGAGACAGTTACAGTTACATAGTTGTCTAGGCTAAAAAAGACTAAAGTCTATCACGCTCAACCCTGAAGCCCACTTTTATATGCTGTTGATTTATAAAAAGGTAAAACACCCAACTCTAGACATTTGCAATTATGCCACAAAAAGGGGAAAAGCCCTTCTTGACTCTATAATGGAAATCTGATTTCTCCTTGGATCAGCAACCGGTTTACATACATATCAATTATATCCTTGAATATTCTGTTTATGCAAAAAAGTATCCAAGCCTTTTTTTAAATGTATCTATAGAATGTAATAACACAACCTCTTTAGGCACAAAATTCCACATCTTTCTTGTTCTTACTGTAAAGAATCTTTTCCTCTGCTGTAAGCAAAAACAAGAGGTCACCTCTAGCGGTTTGTACCGACCCTACATATATTTGTATAGTTCTATAATATCCCCTCTGAGGTGCCATTTTTCTGAAGAAAACAAATCCATTTTTTTCCAGCCTTTCCTCGTAACTAATATTTTCCATCCCCCTTATGAGTTTTGTAGCTTACCTCTGCAGTTTTTTTTTTTTTGTTCTGCATTATCATTCTTTAAAACTGGTGCGCACAATTGCACTGCATATTCAAGGTGGAGTCTTACCATTGATTTATAAAAAAAAAGGCAGAATTATATTTTGATCACGTACATCAAAACCCCTTTTTATGCACAAAAGTACCTTACTAGCTTTTACAAAGGCGGACCAGCATTGCATACTGTTGCCTAGTTTGTGATCTATAATTGTTCCTTTGCATTTAATGTTATTCCTAACTCTTCTTCATTTAATGTATAAGTGGGTTGTGGGTCCCTTATTCCAAAATGCATGACTTTACATCTGCATTGAATCTAATCTGCCTCTTGCCTGCCCAGCCCCCCAGTTTATCCACATCCCTCGGTGGAGTCGTTTTATTACGGTCAGACTGTATTTTCCTACCTAGTTTTGTTTCACCTGCACACCTGACAAGTTATTTTCAATACCCACTTAAAGATCATTTATAACCAAATTAAAGAAAAGTGGACACACTCTACCACATGAAGTCTGACTCTCCCTCCTTCCACACTTCAAATTATGCATTAACCCCTTAAGGACACATGATGGACATTGTCCATCATGTCTGCCTTTTACTTTTGAAACTGTGTCCTCAAGGGGTTATAAACTAATTCCCTAAAGAATTCATCTTCTTCATTCTTCTTCTCACCTATAAATTCCAAATAATGTTGTTTTTGTGATTTCACTTACAGTAGGTAATTTAAGCATTGGTTTCTTTAATTTGCCTCTTACCTCTTCGTTTCCTCATTCAAATGTAACCTTTGTGGTCAGTCTCTTAAATCTCCTTTATTTCTGTGTGTGTCTATCATATTGTTATTTTCTGTGCCATTGATTTAACTATACTATACAAAATAAATTACAATAAAAAGCATATTTTTACAAATTATATAACTACATGGCTCTACAGTTACAAACTTACTTTAAATGCAGTTAGTGAAACAAATCTTTAATTTTAAAATTGTTTTTGTTTTTAGAATAAACAGTAAATTAAACAAAAAATAGAATGGGATATTAGAGAGAAAATTGAAAATGTAGATGAAATGGACAGCCACTGTGTGCATAAGATTGCATTGCTGACCAAGATTCTCTTTCAGAGGGACATGGTTCAAGATGATCATTTGTTTTAAAGTTCTCTCCATTTTTTTTTTTTTAATTGTGGAGTATGTAACATTCCATTGTATGTGATCAATCAATAAAAACATTTTAGATTTTGGACAGAGTTATAAACCAGTGTTGAAAGTTATCATAGTTTCAAAATTCACTGATCATTTTAACACGTATAAAGTCAGAATTCATTCGAATTTTTAAATCTGGGCTAAATGATTTACATGTTAATCTTGCGATATTGCGCGTGACGGTCTGATGTAGCAATATTAAAATTAATGTAAAAAGTTCACTCTTTAGTGAGCTTTTCAACTACATAATAAATTGAACGTAATACACTGTCAAGTGTATCAACGGAACACTCCAAACACCTAAAGCAATTTAGCTTTACGTGTAAAGAATGTGTCCTCTTTTTCATTTTACAAAAAGTGCAGAATTCAAAAGAAATTGACACTTTTATAAATTAACCTGGTTACAACCCCTGGCTGTCAATCAGACAAGAGGTCTTGTTACTTCCTGGTTTGTTTAGCTCAATTCAATAGGCAGGCAATTGCTCGGAGCGCCTGCCTTGTAAAGACTTCTCATTGAGCTGCATTGGGAAGCCTGTGATTGGACAGCAAAAATAATTTGTAGACTGGGGAAGATGGGGATGACTTGCAAAGGCAGCAGCTTTTTGTGAACTTTAGATATACGTCAATGAAAAAATGCATAATTAAATGCATACATATTTAATTCGGTGTATATCTACTAAATGGTGATTTGTACCTTGATCTTATTTTTTTTTGTATTTGGGCAGTGGAGAGTCCCTTTAATGATTTTAGCAGGTGACAGGTGTCTTATTACCCTACTGGGTTTTATATTCAATATGAATGTGGTTTTTTTTTTTAAGATGCCTCTAAATGGACAAGTCATGTTTTGTGCACATGTGCATATGTTATGTTATTGATTTTCCTATTTTGTAGTTGCGGTGCTTATTTGTCTTTAAAATGGCATAACTGATTACCATAGAATTGTTAGTCAATGTTGCTTGCACACGGCATCAAGTCAACAAGGTGTTTGTGGTTTTTGTTCTGCTCAAGTGTAAACACTTAGAAATAATCTGGTCAAAAGTGTTTTCAGTGAGTTTTGAAGTGATTTTGGTGTTGAGTTCGCTAAGAATCCAAGGGTTTTGTTAGTATGTCAATAACTCTTCTTCAGAAAGATTGTGATCAACAAAACTTGAGCATTGGAAGAGTAGAATTGTGATCACTTCAAAACCATTAAGGTGTCATTGTCAACTGCTAACATGTTGATAAATATTGAATGTGAGATAGTAATGTAGCATTGTATCTGTTGGTTGGACAAGGGAAATATAGGACTTGGTGGTGAAATTACTGTCAGTGATTATCAGTTATTTATAGTTTTATATATGGTATACATTTGTTTACCATACTTGTGTTTGTAGTTATCTGCTTTGTGACCTGAAATATTTATTATTTTTCCATACCAAGACACAGGAGAATTAAGCCGTTAGATGAACCATTAAATTAAACATAAATATCTGTAAAGCTCCCTGGCTTTGCTGGGAGTAAAATAGACATAATATTATGTACATAACTAACCATTAGGAACAATTCATTTAATTTACAGACATACGGTAGACTTACAGAAGGTGAAACTTGACTCTTATTGTGAATTTCAACATCCTTTAGTAGCCTACCAGCTGTGACCTGACATGAATTGTATATAGTCATCTCAGTTTCACTTAGAATTTCCTGCCTGTTTCCTGTTGCCACTATAAAAAATATAGCAGTTATCATGACGTAACTAATGCTTTGGGAATTTTAAGACATTTTGTTTTAAGTGAAATCAGTCTTTGGAAGGAGTTTACAGCCAGAGTGGGATCAATAGAAGAATGAATCAGCATCGGTCTCTAGAATCTTCCTCTGATACTATATTTTTTTAGCTTCAGAACGTCTTCTGGGGAAAGTGCTAAAAGTGGAACAATCAGCAGAAACAAATTGATTTTCTTGGTGATTTATTTACGTTTTAAACTCTACCCCAAAATTGTACTTTATAATTATCCCCAACTTAATTTGTCCACTTGATCCCATGAAACCGGTAATAAGCTAACGGAAATATGTAATTGCATCCCACCTTGCTCTTGGGTATCAACCTTTTTGGTCATCAAAAACATAAATGCTTAGATCCGTCTTTTTATCAAGTTGCAGTCTATCTTCCAAGCAGTGCAAAAGAGATCCCACAAGATAATAGAATAGTATAAACCCACTATTGCCGTTGGTCACTGTTTATTCAATAGAGACCTAGGAGGAACTCATATTGGGAACAAATGAGTGTCACTAAACAGTAGACATGGTATATTCATACCCCATATTTTTATTGCATTTCAGTTGGCAGGTATATGTCACTATGTGTTTATTCTTTAGCTCCGTTCTACTTAAGTAATGTGCTTAATGATAATAATTCTAGGTTAAGAATTTCCTCCCAGTCATTAACTAAAAATGGGGAGCTATGTCCATCACAATGGATTCTAACTAGCATGATATATTTGTCCTGTCCCAATCTGAATGGTTTCTGTCATCTCTCATTGTGCTTCCAACAGAAGTTATCAATAATTGCGAATAGACTATAACATATCCACTTATAAAACTTCATTTTTGTTTACACTCTCCTCAACAATACAGAAACTTTTAGATATTGTTTCTTGCACAAACTATGAATTAGTATAATATTTATTGTATTGATGAGTTTAATACAGTGATCCAGGAAACGAAGAGGCAGTATTTATAATTAGATTGCTTGCTTTCTGTCACTAATAATACCTACCCATCTTACAAATAAAGAATAACAGTAACGGATGACTTTATGATAGCCCTTTCTATGAAAATATCCGAAAGATCATGTTCTGTCCGATATCACAGAAATACCAAACATTAGCAACTGGTGTAGGCTAGTTGTGAAATATACATAGCTATAGATAATTATGTTATTTCTTCTCTTATGCGCCATCCCTAATCTGTAGATTATGCAAAATATTTTGATGGAAGTTTTTTATTATTATTATGATTATATCACGGTATATTTTAATTAGAAGCTTTTTTTAAATATCAAATATTTCCTTGATGAAATAAAAGACAAATAAATAACTTTAAATAACTCTTTCCAAATAGGCCAGTGCAGTTTAATAATGTAAGCTCATTGAGCAGGGCCCTCCACCTCTCTGTTCCTGTATGTCCAATTGTCTGGTTAAAATTACATGTCTGTTAGTCCACCCAATGTACAGCGCTACGGAATCTGATGGCGCTATATAAATAATATAATAATAAATTAATGCTGATTGCTCCTTTTAGAGTTTTATTTTCCTTCTAATGCTGAGAAGCTGGAAGTCAAGTTTGCATAGTGTAATGGTCTACAAAGTATGCTGCATATTCCATTTTCTTGGAGATAATACGTGACTGAACGTTGTTACTTTGCATTTCCTTTGAATATGTTTTCAATTTCTTACATTATTCTTTGTGAATTGCATTGTGATCATTAACTTTCTCATTTACAAACCAGGTACTGAGCAAACTTTAAATCCACTAAAACTATCGTAGAACTGTAACTCTTTTGATGTTTTGCCAGTCATATGTGTGGCATAGCTCTGTTCTGCAACAGCTGGAGATCAACTGTCTACCCACTCCCATTATAAAATAATGTATAATTTAATTTAATTTTGACTTGCTACCACTGCTTTCCTTATTTATGTGGTGTGACTCATTGATAGCTTGCTGTATAAGATAACGTATGATATATGGTGTCAATCATGACACAAATTTGACTCTCTGACTATTTGACATGTATAGATGCAAAGCTAACAGGGCACCCTTGTGCCATTCTTTATCTGAACGTTGTCAATTCATTCTAATCCTAGCAATAAGACAAGAATACAGAGTCACAAGCCATCTCCTCCATCTCACCCTAAATCCAAGCAGTTGTCACAACAGACGGAGCAACAATCAGTCCACACAATGGCCTTATCTGCATCTGTAGACAGGAAAACTGAAGGCACAGATGAGCCTGTTGACCAGGTATCTTTTAACCCATTGTACAGCGCTACGGAATCTGATGGTGCTATATAAATAATAAAACAATAATAAAATAAAAATAATATGCTGAAACATGTTTCCAATAGCAAACATTGACCTTTCCTGTTATCTGCCCTATGCTATTTATACAATTGCTAGGGTTAGAATAATTGAGTGAGGTTTAATTATTAACCAACCCTAATTTTAAACCTCACCTTAACCCTAAATGTCCTCTTATTCCCACTATTTATTTTATTTCTTAGGGTTAGAATAATAATTGAGTAAGGATCATAAGTAACAGTTAAACTGTTTTAAAACGGTTAAAATTTGAATTATAAAATTCAAAAGGAAATTAGAGTTTAGCCTCACTTAATTATTATTATAACCCTAACCCTAGAAATAGTACAATTAAAAAGCAAATCGTTTTTGGAAGGAGCAGGTGCAATCACTCCAATTTGCTAAGTATTATATAAATTGTTAAATTATTCATTTGAGGGTCTGTTTAGAATTTAGATAGACAGCATGGGTAAATGTTAATAGCTTACATTAAAGGACCACTCTAGGCACCCAGACCACTTCAGCTTAATGAAGTGATCTGGGTGCCAGGTCCAGCTAGGATTAACCCCTTTTTTTATAAACATAGCAGTTTCAGAGAAACTGCTATGTTTATAAATGGGTTAATCCAGCCTCTAAAGCCTCTAGTGGCTGTCTCATTGACAGTCGCTAGAGGCGCTTGCGTGCTTCTCACAGTGAAAATCACAGTGAGAAGACGCCAGCGTCCATAGGAAAGCATTATGAGTGCTTTCCTATGAGACTGGCTGAATGCGCGCGCAGCTCCTGCCGCGCATGCGCATTCAGCCGAAGAGGAGGATCGGAAGCGAAGAGGTGGAGGAGAGCTCCCCGCCTGGCGCTGGAATAAAGGTACGTTTAACCCCTTTCCTCTCTCCAGAGCCTGGTGGGAGAAGGACCCTGAGGGTGGGGGCACCCTCAGGGCACTATAGTGCCAGGAAAACGAGTATGTTTTCCTGGCACTATAGTGGTCCTTTAAGTGCCATATCTCAATTTTAGCTTCCATTTGTGGAACTGATAGGTGAAAAGGAACATTAAACAAAAATAAATCAGTGTTTTGTATATGTTCTGTCTTTTTATTAGAGTAATCTACTAACTTATGAAACATCCAGATACCAAAGTATAGATACAGGATATTATTTTTAAAACACTCAGTAAAAGGCAGATGTTTTCATAACATTGCATGTAGCATTATCTTTACTGTGGAAATAAAAGAGAATTGTTGAGTTTTCTTAATCATTCTCTAAATACTCGTATATTAGTAGGTATTATAACATTGTTCATCAATGTTCATTGAGCACAATAATACTGCTTAATTTGGCGATAATAAATTGCTTTATATTATAATGCTGTATTTTTCTTAAATTTTACCAGCCAATTGTATTAATGTTCATCACAGGCAATAGTGCTCGATTAGAGGGCCTGGAGTGAAAATTATACTGGGCTTAATTGTAAAATATAAAATGAAAAATGAAAAAATAAATGTGTTTCTGGTCTCATACACCTGACCTCCACTTGCATCTATCTATAAACCAACCACACATGCATTTATAAACGGGTAATTAAACACATATGAAATCTACTTTCACAAGCAAAGAAATTCACTGGAAAAGCACATGGCACAAGGTGTTACAACTAGTTCTTTTGGTCATTGGGCACAGAGAATTCATTCTATGTGTCATGGGACACACAATGTCTGTGTACACGCTTAATCTTTAATAGCCCCTACATTAATCTAGCCCTGAGTGATATAAATGAAAATAAAATCTATCAAAGTGTTATGATAAAAAAAACAGATCATGTCAATAACATTTTTACAGGAAGCATTCCTAACCACAATTTTTTGACAAAGCACGGAAAGGTGTAATCAAAAACAGAAAAAAATATCAAAATCCTTACTTGACGTATCAATTTGTTTATTTATTTTTGTTCCTAAACTGAGTACCTAACTCTGTAGACACACTCCCAATTCTACCTTATGTCACAGCACTATAATGAAAAAAATGTATTTAAGCAATTTTGCACAGTGCAAACCATGCTTTAAGTTGTACGTTCTCATGTTACATGTATAAAATATCACTATTATCATTATACTCTCTCTTATTGGCAAATGCATATAATTTTATATTCCCTAATAAATAAACAAAAACTATTTATATAAATTGACTCTGACTCTGTGTTCAGGGCCGGTGCAAGGATTTCTGCCGCCCTAGGCAAAAATCTATTTTTCCGCCCCTTCATGTCACACACTCACTGACAGACACACACACACACACACTCAGACACACAGAAACTCACTGACAGACATTTACTCACTGACTCACATACATTCACTCAGACAGACATACACTCACGCACACTTACTGACAGACATACACTCACTCAATGACAGACACACACACACACTGAAATATATATACTCATTCACTGACACACTCACTGACAGACACACACACTTACTGACAGACACACTCACTCAATGATAGACACACACATATTCTCACTCACTGACACACACAAAAAGACACTCACTCACTGACAGAAACAGACACACACACTCACTGACAGACACTCACTGACAGACATACGCTCACTCACTGACAAATATTCACCACCGTTTAGTATGCCGGGGGTGGAATGACGTCATATTACGGCTCCCGGCATTACAGAGGGCGCGCAAGGGAGGAGTGAGAAGCTGGAAGAACAGCCTCCCTCGCCGCCTGCCTGCTCCGTCCCCCTCTCCTTCGGTTACCAGCATTTAATGGCAGAGCAGGCACCTGTCATCAAGGTAAGAAGGCCTGCTATGCCATACTGTGACAGGGCTCCTATTGGTGTCCCCACCTTCGGGCGTCTGGAGGAGCGGCTCGGCGCTGAGGGGGGTGGCTCTAGAGCCGTTCGCCCAGCTCTGCGGTTCAAGACAGGGGGAGCCCACCAGGAAATATCCCCGGGAATGCCTAGTTCACCTAAAGAGTGGCACCGGCCCTGTCTGTGTTTCTCTAATACCAAAACAATTGCTGGTCACGCTGCCTAAAACCATTGTTACAGTCTAGGAAACCATTATTGAATGAAACGGTATACTTAAATGTAAAAATTAGGAAAATAATGTTTGCTGGGTATAGATATATAGATTGTGCTAGCACAATTTCCAGTAAATGTATAGATTGCAACATACACTGAACAAAATTATAAATGCAACACTTTTGTTTTTGCCCCCATGTTTCATGAGCTGAACTCAAAGATCTAAGACTTTTTTTCTATGTACACAAAAGGCCTATTTCTCTCAAATATTGTTCACAAATCTGTCTAAATCTGTGTTAGTGAGCACTTCTCCTTTGCTGAGATAATCCATCCACCTCACAGGTGTGGCATATCAAGATGCTGATTAGACAGCACAGGTGTGCCTTAGGCTGGCCACAATAAAAGGCAACTCTAAAATGTGCAGTTTTACTGTATTGGGGAGGTCCTAGGGTGATCTGAAAACCAGTCAGTCTCTGGTGTGACCACCATTTCCCTTACGCAGTGCAACACATCTCCTTCGCATATAGTTGATTAGGTTGTTGATTGTGGCCTGTGGAATGTTGGTCCACTCCTCTTCAATGGCTCTGCGAAGTTGCTGGAAATTGGCAGGACCTGGAAAACGCTGTTGTATACGCCGATACAGAGCATCCCAAACATGCTCAATGGGTGACATGTCCGGTGAGTATGCTGGCCATGCAAGAACTGGGATGTTTTCAACTTCCAGGAATTGTGTACAGATCCTTGCAAAATGGGGCCGTGCAATATAATGCTGCAACATGAGGTGATGGTCGTGGATGAATGGCACAATAATGGGCCTCAGGATCTCGTCACGGTATCTCCGTGCATTCAAAATGCCATCAATAAAATGCACCTGTGTTCATTGTCTATAACATACGCCTGCCCATACAATAACCCCACCGCCACCATGGGCCACTCAATCCACAACGTTGACATCAGCAAACTGCTCACCCACATAACGCCATACACACTGTCTGCCATCTGTCCTATACAGTGAAAACCGGGATTCATCCGTGAAGAGAACACCTCTCCAAAGTGCCAGATGCCATCGAATGTGAGCATTTGCCTGCACAAGTCGGTTACGACGCCAAACTGAGGTCAGGTCGAGACCTGATGAGGACGACAAGCATGCAGATGAGCTTCCCTGACAGTTTGTGCAGAAATTCTTTGGTTATGCAAGCCAATTGATGCAGCAGCTGTCCGGGTGGCTGGTCTCAGACGATCTTGGAGGTGAAGATGCTGAGCTGGTGAGGTTACACCTGGGCTGCAGCTGTGAGGCCGGTTGAATGTACTGACAAATTCTCTGAAACGTCTTTGGAGATGGCTTATGGTAGAGAAATGAACATTCAATTCACGGGCAACAGCTCTGGTGGACATTCCTGCAGTGAGCATGCCAATTGCACGCTCCCGCAAAACTTGCAACATCTGTTGCTTTGTGCTGTGTGATAAAACTGCATATTTTAGAGTTGCCTTTTATTGTGGTCAGCCTATGGCACACCTGTGCAATATTCATGCTGTCTAATCAGCATTTTGATATGCCACACCTGTGAGGTGGATGGATTATCTGGGCAAAGGAGAAGTGCTCATTAACACAGATTTAGACAGATTTGTGAACAATATTTGAGAGAAATAGACCTTTTGTGTATATATAGAAAAGGTCTTAGATCTTTGAGTTCAGCTCTTCAAAAATGGGGGCAAAATCAAAAGTGTTGCGTTTATAATTTTTGTTCAGTGTATATGTAGAAGATTGCTGTCCCCTATGGGATGGATGGGCAATCATCTGTCAGCCCATTATTGTTGTTTTTGCTCTTTTTTTCCAGGCCCTTTTTTCACAGACATTGATTACTATAGTAAGAGTTCCCCTTCCACATTAGATACATCAATTTTGTCCAGTTTTGAATGGAACTCAGTGGCTGAAAATGTCCTCAGCCGATTAATTCTGTCCAAACGCGGACAGCAGTGATATCGTTAATGCTTTAGTAGGAATTTGCACTTTAGGGAGATAAATTTATTTTTTATGTATTGAAAAAAATTTACCCTTACCTTTTGTGTATTCATACCCCATAAACCCCACTCCCAAGTAAGCTTGTGGATAATAGAGGCTGGTCCATACTGTTGGAAAAAAACAAAAATCTAATTATTGTTCTCCAAAGGACTACATATAAGTGTGTTATTGATGGATGGAGGTGCAATGTTTGTTTTGCAACCCACAATCTTTAAACATCACCAGCCACCACTGCTTGTGGACCCAGTTTGACCCAGTGCTTAGAGATGATAATTTTAATGCTGCGTGTCTTGTTAGTTTGACAGGCAATTCATTAGTTTGTTTGTTTTTCAAGTACTTAATCAAAAAATAACCAACTCAGTATCTGTATGTATGCATATATGTATTAAAAATAATATATGGAGAAGTAAATTAACGAATAATCTCAGACCGAACAACATATCATGAACTTAAAACCTTATTAAGTGAATAAATGGAAATGCGTGGATAGATGGATTAGTTGAGTAGTGTGTGACAAAAATGACTGAACAATAATTAAATTAACAGGATAGTATCAACTAAATGAATAAGTTATGAAATATGTGGTCACAGTAGATGTACAAGAAATAAACAAAAAAAAGCAGAATGTCTAACTGAATGGTTCAATGCATGGATAATGTATTATTGATGGTCTGTGGAGTGCCGAGCAATGAGCAATCTTCATATAATGTTATGACCAGACATACTAACTCTGTGTTCCCTTGTGGTACTCATTTCCTTTACAGGATCAATAGGTTATAAGAGAAAGGTACCCTATGCTTTTTGCTTCATCATATATTAGGTCAACAAACTATCAATTGTGGAATACGGCTACCATTGAGAGTCTGATTGGATGTACTGAGTGATATTTGGTTTAAAGTAAAACTCCAAGCAGCCTTCTGTAGTAGTTATGGTGCCAGAAGGGTCTTGACACTTTCCCATTGTAAGTAGTCAAACCATTTAAGAACAGTTTGGCAACTGGCCTCCAGCCACCCATCCATTGCCTTTCCTGGAGCTGGAAGCTTCTGCATTGCGCTTACATTAGTCCCACTGAGCTAAGCTCTGCCAAGCAGTGACAGCTCCTTGGCTGAGTGTGTCAGGTGAGTGAGCTCAGCCTTGCATCGCCAGATAAGTTGTAATACTTTTCCTAAATGGTTTGAATACTTACTGAGAGAGGGTGCCAAGCCACTCCTATCACCATAACCATTACAGTTCACTGTAGTAGTTATGGTGCTCGGAGATTCCTTGAAGTTTATTTTAGTAATATTTGGGTCACATGAATTGGGGCAATGCTTTAGCTCCACAAAGTGTAAGTGCATCTCTATCTACCATTTCCCCCGTGATGACTATTGGACTTCATTTGTGTCTCGTTGCTATCGTTTCATATGACCATAATTAAGGACATCTAACATGCTACTCCCACCTCCTCATCAAATTTAAACTAATATAAATGTTGACAAAAGCAAGTGATAAACAAGGACCCTGTCCAGGTGAGTTTACGGTCTAGAGGATGTTGAGTATAAAACACATGAGGAAGGTCAGCATGGAGGATAACAACAAAGTGAGAGGGAGGGTAAGCGTCAGAACTGGAAGGTGAAGTGGAGTGTTGACCACCTACTAATGTTGAGAGAGAAAAAGAGATTTTTTAGGAATACTTACCCAGGGAGACAATATGGGTTTTATATATTGTATATTAAGAATGGAAATTATTATAACTAACGTATACTTAGGAAAAACTATGCATTGATATTAAAATTATTTAATTTAACACTTAATTATATTTATGCTATGGATTGAACACGCTGCATGCAGTTTTCATTGTGCATACATTGCAAACAGTTGCACATTCTGTGTGTAATGTTTGCATCACTAGGTCCCTGAGAAAGGAAACACCTGAGGGATTTGAAAGTTGCTAAGGGTTAACAGCAGGTGGATCCTCGGAACATTGAACAATCTGTGAAGTTCAGTGAAGGTGTTAATGAAACTCTGTTGGTTATCACGCAGGCTAATCTTAACAACTTTTACTGTAGATGCAAGCTATGCCAGGTACTTCACACTGGCATAGCTTGCAAGGCTTGATAAAAGTCCGTAGGACTACAATTTCGTAATGACACTAACGGAACACTTTATCGATAAGAATACACAAGTGTATTTTTATAGGGGTCCTCTGCCCAAAATCTATTGCCAGCCCCACTTACCCAAAGATTAAAGTGTTAAAAAAAACCTCTAAAGACTTACCTCTTTCCAGTGCTGAGCTAGCTCTGTCTTCACCTCCTCCGACGTCAGCAATGGGGGAAACTAATGTGCTTCCGTGGCAAGGGCTATGTGCATTTTAGGCCTTCCCAATAGGAAAGCATTAAATCAATGCTTTCCTATTGGGGATATGAAGACACTGATTACCCTCATGCAAAGCGTGGGACATCCAGTTTTGTTTCATTCAGTTGAACTCAGTGTAACTGCATGAATCGCCTCTAATGGCTGTCTGAAAACATTGCAATTTATCAGAAACTGCAATGCTTTACATTGCAGTGCTAAGGTAAGAGGACAGGGATAGTGCACCCAGACCACTTCAGTTAGTGATCTGGGTGCCTATAGTGTCACTTTAAGGATAGCATTCAAAGTAACATTAATTTATTATTCTGTGATCACTATACATGCAAATTTATATAATGTATTTTCAGTTATAATTCCAAGATTTTACTATTAACATGACTACTTCCGAATGTCCGAATAGCTGAATTGCTGAATGGTTGAAGTTCTGAAATTACCGAATTTCCGAAGGGTCGAAGTGCAAAAGTTCTGAAGCACACTATTGCTGGGTAATATACTTACCAGGGGGAGAATGAAGAATGTTACACTGTATACAATTTTAAATAAAAAGTATACAAATATAACCAGGAAGTTCCGAAGTGTCGAAGTGCTGAATTGCAGAATGCCGAACAGAACCGAAAATTTTCCCCATGCACATGCCTAATGATTTTATAAATAACACTGAGGCTCCTACTATGCATTCTCTTTCTTTATTTTCCCTCAGCAGCAAAGAGAAAAAAATATATAACTTGAATGAAATGTGAATAAAAGGATCAAATATAACAAATCTGCTTAGGAACAGGGCAGCCAATCAGGATACATGAACAGTCTATAAAAGGTCTGAAAGCAGTAAACTTCCTCTTCTTTGCCTGTAACACCGAAGACCAGAATACAGTTCAAAACTTTAAACATCAGGAATAATGTCCACATAGGAAAACTTCCATGTCGATAATCAAGCTGTGAAAATACAAAATATGGTAAAATCCAAACTCAGGACCCATCATAATAACAAGTCAATTCAAAGGTCATAGGCATACAATATTACAATAATGTTATATAAATTATCACATAATGAGATTTGTATAAAACATCACATAATACACTTACCACCACATACCGCCACTTACCGTGCAGAAAATCAAAGCACAATAACCAAGTAGGATTCGACAACCCACCGGAAGGGTGGGTGGGAATAATACTCGCCTCCATGTCATTAATAAAATCATGACTTTATGTCATGTTAATAGTAAGATCTTGGAATTGTATTAATGACACAGAGGCTCCTATGATGCTAGTTCAATGCTGAGCCACAACATGAGAAAAAAATGGTCATTCGGGTGGAAATAGAAATCCCGAAATGTAGATTCATGAGACCAATCCGCAGCTCTCAGAATATCATCAAGGCGAAACCAATCCTTGACTCTTTAGAGGCCATGGCACCCTTCACAGAATGACCTGAGAACATCGAAGTATCAATCCCTGTCACGAAGAGAAGGTCCCGTGACAGGGATGGTATTGATTGTGGGCGTATATCAGGTAATCTTAATGTCCTACAAACGAAGGGATGCAGTCCGATCGGGGAGTCATCCAAACTTAGATGACCTGCAGAAATATAAGATATATAAATATTGACTGTGCGATAAGCCTTTCCTGATTCAAAAAGCATTGTCAGGAAATGTAGTATTGCATTCAGAGAAGCAGAAATTGGATCCAACAACCTTTCTACGCACCAGCTAGCCCATACTCACCATGCGAAGCAATAGGCAGATCTAGTCCCTGGGGCCCAGGCGTTGTCCAGGAGTTCCGTAGGTGACTGTGGAAATATCCAAAGACAGCTCCAGCAGCTGAGGAAACCAAGGGTGTGTTTGCCACACCGGAACCATTATCACCAGAGAACATTCGTGTCTGCCTAGCTAAGACAGTGTCCGTGAGATAAGGTTGAACAGGGGAAGGCATCCACCCCCATCATTGCAGGGTCCGGCCGCCATCTGTCATATCGGGGTAGTTGGGTGTTCAGCCTGGACACGAACAGGTCTATGTCCAGTGGTCCCCACAATACTTCCAGACGTAAGAAGGCCGAACTGAGCAGGCCAGTCGCCTGAATCCTCCAGGAATTCCAGTCCGACCATGTGTTGTCCAAACCTGGGATATGTTTGGCCATCACTGATACATTGTTGCGAAGGCAGAAGTGCCAGAAGTCCTTTGCTAGGTTCGCCAACAGTTTGGACTTTGTGCCTCCCAGGTGAGTGATATAACGTACTGCTGACACATTGTCCAGGCAGAGCAGGATACAACAATTTCCCAGAGTCAGTGAAAGGCTGCGAATGGCAAAGGACTCCGCCAACAATTCCAAACCGTTTATGTGGAGCCTTGATTCGTCCGTTGACCTGCCACCGATCTGCCACCTGTGGAAATGTTTCCGCAACGCACTCCCCAGCCGTGCAAACTGTCATTGGATTCTATAATCATGTCACCACTCCAGTGCTTCCCGTGATTCTACATCCAAGATCAGTTGGGATTTGTAGGAATGACCTGTTCTTAGGTAGGAGCCTTTCAATCGTTGCATAGCACGGTAGTGTAGGGGTCCCGGGAAGTTCGCTTGGATCGATGAAGCCAGTAGACCTATTATTCGTGCCAACTGACAAATGGAGAGGGACGTAACACTCTGATCTCCTTTTTGATGGCTTTCATTGTTGATTCCGGAAGGAATAGGAACTGGGAGACAGTCAACGTCGAACCCCAGAAACTCTATCTTTTGCACCGGTGTCACCTTAGACTTTTCCCGATTTACTTTTCCCAGTTGTATGGTCCACTGTAAGTGACAGAGGAGTTGATCGGGTGAAGTTGACATGAGCAGAATGTCGTCCAGGTAGATGATCAACCGAACTCCCAGTGCTCTTAGGAAGGCTACCACCGGTTTCATGACTTTGGTGAAACACAAGGGAGCCGAGGAAAGTCCAAAGAATAGACAAGTAAATCTCAAGTAGATCCCTGTACTCCTCTGCTATGGGGAATAGTTAAATATGCATCCTTGAGGTCCAATCAAATCTCCCGGTTGTACCAGATCCCAGAGGCAGTGAATGCCCTCCATTTTGAAGTGTTGGTATTATAAGAAGGCGTTGAGTTTTCGCAGGTTTATCACCGGGCGAACACCCCCACCTTTTTTGGCTACCAGGAACATATTGCTTGTGAATCCTAGAGTTCTGAATGGAACCTCTCGAATAGTCCGTTTGGAGCATAGTTCTGCAATTTCCGAGGATATGAGATTGGCCTGATCTTTTGGCAGTGACAACTCCTGGGGGGGCTGTGCCTGGAAAGGGGGCGAAATCAGGTTGAGGCGAAAAACAATGACTGTGTGCAACACCCATGCATCTGCAGTAATCACACCCCATGTGTTTGCAAACAAAGCCAGCCTTCCCCCCCCACTCTTAATTGGGAAGAAAGGGGGGTCAGCGCACTCTCCATAAGAACATCTGCCAGAAGGTTGTCCACGACCTCCACGACACAACTAGGGACATCCCTGGGAAGGGAAGAAGGGTGCTGGCTTATAATCTGGAAAGGACCATGGTGCAGCGTAAGAGCCTCTGTGGACCCGTGATGGGCCTCTAAATCCTCGGCCGGGTGGACGGCTCCTAGATCTCCTGCCAAAAACCCTTTTAATAACCCTGTTTATTTGCTCATATGAACTTTTATTTTTTTATTTTATTTCATTGTTGCTGGTGCTGTCTGCAACTCTTTGCCGTGATTGTACTAGCTGAAACACGTGGATACTACCTGGTGTGGAGACATGCTGTCTTTGCTTTGAAACATTGTGAGTGCAATATATGTAATAAATTGTTAGCTTTTTATACAATCTGCACTATCAATTTTTTCTCCCTTCTACTTTGAGTGAGCCAGAAGACCTGTTACTTTCTATACAGAATTTAATCGCTGGAGGTCCCTCACACTACTTTAATTCCCATATATAAAGGGAGATAAGCTTGAATTCATCTTAATTTTGTGAGTTCTCTACCACCCTCACCCTTTATATGTATTAATGATATTACACTATATATTTTTATATTTCTTCCTATAGATATATTTCTAAGGCAGAATACATCTACGTTATCCAGTTGGTATTATATTTTTTATTATTATCACTTTGTGGTGAACAACACAGTTTTTTTCCCTTTGTTTTTTTTCTTTTCTTTTTTAAGGTTGAATTGGGCCTTATCCAAGGCCGTAAAGTTCTTAACAAAAGACTCGAGTCCTTAACAAAGGAATCCCGAACGGCATGCCCTTCACTACGGGACTGGGTTCCTTAACCGCTATATTAACGAGTTTTGGTTCAATCTTTAATAAAATAGCCTTACGCCATTCGGCAGACAGCGCTGTAAGTGCATTGCCCAGGAGACATATACGTCTCTGCATCCACCCAATGGCCACATCAAAATCCACCAGAGCTTCCCCAGCCTTAGCTATATCATCTTGTTATACTGTGATGCAAGATTCATGTGTTTGCAATGCAAGAGGCCTGCCGTCCCACTGTGATGCAATCGTTTGGGTCCTGGGAGTCCTACCAATGCCCAACTGAAAAAAATATCTTTTGAATAATAAATAGAAAGTTACAAAACAAATGCACAAAGTATGACTGGAATATCCTTTTTAAGGTTGCTGGCTGAAGATAATAGATGTTGAGATTCAAGTTCAACCCCTATATACTTCATCCATTGTGTTATGTTGATGAGGTGGATAATGGTGTTTCTGGTAACACGAGTTCTGCTGCAATACACTGTTACAAAATAGGGAATAATTGTGAGAAACAAAATAATAATAAAAGGAATGATTGATAACTGGTTTAATTACTAGGAATTCTGAAGAAAGGAAAGTCTGGAGGTGACTCTTGACAATGCTCTACTGTTAAACTACACTGACACAAGCTCCCACCACAGATTATATAGTTTATGCCTCAATCTAATATTTTTGGAACAGCTTTTCAAATGATTTATTATTTTTACAAATATTTTATATTTTAATTTCAAAACTAATTATTTATAAAGTGTATACAAAAAATATTAAATCAGTTGAAAACCTTATCCAGAAATATTAAATTGAAACCTTAGTGGCTGTTCCATGCTAGCGTTTCCCAATTCGGGTTCAGCAAAAACAAAACTGGGGTTCTACAGTGATCTCGCCACATCCAACCTCTCCTTGTTTTTCCCAGAAGTCGGAAACGGCAGAGGTAGCGAGACCGTGATCTTATTTTTAATTGCCGTCGGACATTTCAAACTCACTCAGTTATGAGCATTAATACAGCCCGTATGTAGCAAACCTCATTTTTTCCAGTTCAGCTATTTTTCAATCAGTATTGTGTCCAATTTAACTTCACATAGACGGGAAATTATTTGTTTTATTGTGCTGCCCTTTAGATTAGCTCTCAATGTGCCATTTGAAGATAGTGTGATTTTTTTTTTTAATTTTTAAATTGTCACACTTTGCTGCTTAAAAGTGTGCTGCTAAAAATATTTGTATATCTCACTTTTGCCCTAAATTACTTGGGTTGGATTTATTTATTTAGTGTAAAACTTCTTTAGAAATAATTTTATTTAATAAAAAATTACATTCAAATTTAAAAAAAAACTTCTGCTCCCAAGTAGTATGATTGTTTGCTCCAATACGAACCCAAAAAGCAAGATAGGGTAGTGTCCTTTTTACTCCGAATGAGCCCTACAAACTCGTTCTGATGGTACAGCCACTAACACTCTGAATGCTTAACTATGACAGGGAAACACCGTATTCAGTATGAGTAGCAGAGAACTAGGATGTGCAGAATTAATTCTGAGATTGCTATACCTAGTTATAAAGCTTGAATTAACATGGAAATAAATGGGTAGGCATTCAGATTACCCTGACTATCCAAGGCAAAATAGGTAGCTAGTTAAAATGAGCAATTGTATTATAGATTTCCAAAATAAAATCAACAAGCGTATTCCATGATTTCCTTGCTCTAGTTTTAGACCTTAAATCAATGGTAGAACTAACAGAGAAAATGTAGATGCTCAACTGCCATACTACACTCATGATGTTTTGCCAGCGGTGGATTTACCATTTCCCATGTTTGGGTGAATGTATTTGTGTGCAATGTCTGTGTGTTTGTATGTTGGTGTATTTTTGGAGAGGTATGTGTATGCAAATATTTGTGTATTTGTGTGTAATGCTGATGATTGATTATAGGGTTGTATTTGGCGTACTGGTGACACTTGGATGCATAGTCATGATTTATACAGTTTTTGGTGTTTAAATGCAGGAGTGTTTGTTCATATTAATGTCTGAATGTAGTGGTGTATTTGTGTGTAGTGTTGATGTTTAAATGCAGATGCATCCTTTTGTATAGTTTTGACATTGGAATGCAGGTTGTGTTTGTGTACAGTGCTCGTGTTTGCATACAAGAGTGTATTCACATACAGGCATACATTACCTTCCACACATGCAAATGCACATTGCAACACACAGAAATACACAAACACTGCCACACACAGATATACACAGAGAGATACATTCCAAGATTAACACACACATAAACACACAAATACACTCCAAGAGATAAGCACACACTGACACACATATGCACAGATACACTCATATACACACATACATTGCAAGAGACACACACATTGGCAAGGTTGTCTATGTGTTAGCAGCCTGTTACCTTGTGTTTCTTACCCCCGTGTCTCTTACCTCCCTTGTGTCTTATGCCCCTCTTTGAGTCTCATACTCACCCTTCAGTGTCTATTATCCCTTTTACTTATGTGTCTTTTACTTCATGTCTCTTACCTCTTCTGTGTCTCTTACTCAGGGCCGGCGCAACTGTTAGGTGTATTAGGCCGCTGCCTAGGGAAAACCGGCCCGTGGGGCACAAAGCTCGGGTGACTGCAGGCGGGGAGCACACAGCACAGTGGGGCTGGTTACGAAAAAAGAGACACACAAAGTTCTGGGATGATGACAAAGAGACACAGAGAGGGGCTATGAAGAAGAGAGACCCACAAAGGGGCTGGTGGGGGGGGAGAGAGCCCAGTAAAGGTGCTGGGGAAAGAGACACACAGAGGAGCTGGGGAAGAGAAAAAAGAAACACGCAAAAAGGTTGGGGACCAAGAGACACACAGAGGGGCTAGGAGGGACAAAGAGACACAGAGGGGTTGCAGAGGGCAAAGAGCACACAGAGGGGGTAGGGGACAAAGACACACAGAGGGGCTGGGGGAGAGAGACCTAAGATTCTGGGGGAAGAGACACACAGAGGGGCTTTAGAAGGGGAAAAAGAGACACACAAAGGAGTTGGGTTAGAAATAGACACAGAAAGGGGCTTGGAGAAGAGAGACACAAAGTTGGAAATGTTTGTCCTCTGCAAAGTTTGCTCGCTGCTCATAACCTGGCTCCTCTAGAGCGCAACTTCTTGTCAGACGAGGTAGAGAATAGATAGGTGTAAACACGAGAACAAGGGGAGAATCAGAGGTCGAGACTGCTTCAAACCTCACGAGTCTGCCCTTTTGTAGATTAGGGAGCAACCCATGAATAAATAAAAAGTAACCTTTAATAAAAATAATATAATACAAAAACCAACATATGCGGGTAAGGAAAGTAATAGTAAATCCTAAAATAGCTAACAAACGTTAATAAAGTAACCAAAATGTGAATGTAGCTGAAAAAAATTAAATAATGAGGGAGGAGGAGGGGGTGGGAGAAAGGGAGGGGGTAACATTTTTTTAAATAAATGAGAACTGGCTGCAAAGGCACAGGTAACGAGTAAACGTTGGAAGGTAGGGGTATGGATAGGGAAAGGACTGAAAGGTAGTCCAAAAACTATACCCTAACGTGCCTTCGAGGGCACCCCTTAAAAAAGTCTAAACCTCCAAACCTCCCTCATTATTTCATGCAAAAAAGGGGGGTGTTTCAACCTGCAAATTAGTAGAAATTTACATAGAAGAAATATATTTGCCCAGCACAACAAGCCCATTTTACATAATAACTGGAATTCACTGGTTGGCCAAAAATCTATATTATAAAATTAGCAAAGTAGCTATTTTGTCCTTTTACATTTCATTTTTGTTTGAATAAAATTCAGGGATTTCTTTAATAATGTTCTTTTAAATGTGCTGCTGTCTCAAAGCTGATCCTTTCTCACCCAATATATTTCTATTTATTGTTGGGAAAGGACATAATGTGGCCAGTGCCAAAATGAGTTCTCTGTAAGATGCCAGGCTCGGTTCTTTCTGTGTTTATGCAAAAGAAATAAAAAAAACCAACAACACAACTTCCCAGCAATGAAGATCAATGTAATTTCCCTAATATACAGATATTTGACTACGAGCATCGTGTGCCGTATCTTTGAACTACGTTGCCAAATTGTCTGTGTTAAATCTTGGACATAATGAACCTGGAGTCACCATTATGATATCGTCAATCTGAATTTATGAAAATCCATTAGTACATTCTCATGTACCATGATAATGCAAGCTTCTACACGCTTATGTTTATAACATATTTATTAGCATGATTTTACTAGGGACTGATATTGCTTGTGTTAACTCTTTGGCTTTGAGCTTTGACGTTTCTTTCACTGTTTTGGGGATTAAATAGAATATTACACTATTCCTGCTTCCCTGACCTCTTTTTCCAGCTTGTAGGATTAACCATGTCAGCTGAGCTGTGATCTAGAAACCCAAAGAGGAGCTAGCTGCCTGCCTTCACAGTGATTGAACTGCGAGGGGGTTGGGGGAGATTCAGTAGTAATCCCAGGTTGCTGGCTTTTAGCAATATGATCCTAGTTCAGGCAGACCTTGCATAAACTGGTCAAACTGGTTTTATTATCCCACATCCCAAAATCCCTTATGGACAATTTTTCGCTGCAAAACAGCATTAGATAAAATTTGAATTCTTTGTCTCTCACCTGGCCTAGTAAACAGGCAAATGTGAGTTGGGTAGGTACGAGTTAAACAATGCTGAGATGATAGTTACTCCCCCAATGATTAATGAAGAGGTTGTTTTTTTTATTATATCCTTCGGTTGCCATAAACCCAGCTGTTTCAAACATGCTGATCTTGGGCCCTTGGGATGCAGCTTGTGAAACATTGACAGAAGATTATATCAACAATACAACTTAAGAAGCAGTTTCTTGCAAAGTATCTAACATAAGATGACATTATATGGCTATAGCATCTCATGAATGTCCTATAATTGCCCCAGACTTCCATATTACTATTGCCTCTAGTATAATATAATGTATAGATGGATAGATAGATAGCAACATTTTTACCATTACAGATTCAGTAACATAAGCTCGCGGCAGCACAAGGCAGTAAAGTCACCTGAACATGGACGTACAGCTGATATAAGTGTTATTTACATATTACTTACCTCTACTGCATTATTGAAATGTTTACTGGGGTAATAGAATGACTTACTGTCACTTCCTGAGAAGTGACCGTTCCACTTTAAGTATTAACAATCACAACAAAATGCATTAACATAAAAACAGAACTATCAAATACAAATCAAATTCAAAGCCAAAAGTGACTTGATAAACCACATGAAATCCTTTTCAACTAATTAACCAGTAGCCTGAAAATGTTCATAGTGCTTGTGGATGAGCAGAATAAACACCACAGGTAAAGTTGCTTTGGTGATATGTGGAAACAATGTCACCAGACGTATACTAATGATTCATTGCTTATCAATTAAACCAAATAAAGCGCAAAATTGATAACACAAAAATACACATGTATATTATACTCAAACTGTTGAATTTGAGCATGCTTGTAGGGACACTGTGACTGCTTCATCTCAAGGAAGTAGTTGTTGTGTATGGAGTTCCATGGCACGGTCATTCCATTCTGTGTTTTTATTGGTTTAATGTTAAATGAAAGACTCCAGCAGCCCTTCCCCTCAGTACTAATGAGGAAGCTTTAGCTTGAGCAGCAGGTTTGGCTAATTGACTGGGAATGTCAGCTGATGGCTTTCAGCCTATCACAACTTCTCAATGATGGTATGTATTGGTGAGATTAAGGAAGTGTGTAATCTCTGCCTTAGCCATACCTCCAGTGGGGCCTGTTCTGGGCTGTGGGCAGCCACCAGCCCGCATTTAAAGTTAAACTGCTCAAAAATCGATTACAAGGGGACTCTAGGCAATATAATCAATTAAATTACCTTAAATGGCCATAGTTCCTAGATAGTACCTCTAAAGAAACATATACACACACACACAAAAAGTATTATCATTATCCAATTGGCTGAAGTTCCTTCTGTGTTTGGAGTCTGTCATACTTGTTACAGTTTATAAAAGTGATGATTTTAATACAAATAAAGTTGGGGGAAGAAAATCATCCCTGTCTGTCACTCAGAATGTCAGGGAGGTATTCTTCCACTTCTTTTTATTTATAAAATATTTTACCATAAAGGCTACATTGAGATTTCTCTCCTTTTCAAGTATGTCCTCGGTCCACAAAACATATTCTATTAGATCCACAGATCACTGAGCGCTATTACAGCTCCCTGAAAAGCATAGGAAAGCCATACTCACATGTGTGTGCGCGGATCCAGCACAGAGGTTTTTCAACACGAAGCCTCTGATTGGTGTATTTCCTGGCACAGAGGCTGCAAACAGCCCTTAGCCGCGATTCCATGGAACTATTTTCGGCATGAAGACTTTGCAGTTCCCAGTTGGTCCCCAGCGGCACTTAGCCGAGATTCTATGGAACTATTTTCGGCTAGGGGACCATGCGTGCGGTCGGTCAAATTATGACTTCCAGGAAATTCCTGATCCCCTGAACTGATTTGGGTGATTTATGGATACATTGGTCACCCAGATCAGGGCTATCAGGGGATGGAACTGTGACTCAATTATCTCCCAGACACAGGGGAGGGATTATCTTGTTTGTATGGGAGTGTCCTGGACCTGAGAACCAATGTAATCGTGTGTATGTTTTTACTGTAGTCTACTCTCAGGTCCAAGGGGGAGTGCCCCTATCATGGGAACCTGCATATAAGACCAGTTGTGGCTACCATTAACCCCTTAAGGACACATGACATGTGTGACATGTCATGATTCCCTTTTATTCCAGAAGTTTGGTCCTTAAGGGGTTAAACATGTTCCAGAACTATGTGTCGTCTGGTTACTGGGAGGGGAAAGTCTGTCGTCTGTTCCAGTGTGGAGGATTCAACGGGGAAAGTCCTTGTAAGGACTAGATCTCCCAGGACTGAGTGTTGTCCAGTGCCTGGGGGTGTCTAGAACGAATTCCCCCTTCAGCTTCAGGAGAGAGCAGTTCCAGGGCCCCAGTCAAATCACGGCAACTGTGGGCAGAAGAACTGCGGTTTGTCCCCTGTTCCAGCTAGGAAGCGGTCCTTGACGGAGGTACCCAGCCAGGGTACAGGAAGCTCTGTTACACATGTAGTAAAAAATACATAGAAAGGATAAGTGCTGCTAAATAACGGAATTAAAAAAGTACATGGGATTAGAGGGCTCCCTTAAAGGCCCTCAATAGATATTATAGTAGAAAAAAAAAAAAAACAGTTTGCACCTGATGGTAAAATAGTCCCTATTAATAAACCAAATACAATGTATATATTAAAACAGTAATATGAGGAACAATATATGCCAAGAAACATTGCAATAGTAAATAATAAAAATAATCATAATAACAATGAAATACAATAAAATAATGTAAAAAAACAGTCCCAAGTTTAATTATTCTTCTTCCCTTAGGGAAAAGGAGATCAAGTTTCTTATGGTAGCTTGAATCCATGGGTACACACACAAAAACAGAGAGGATCCAATAGTGCAATACGACTGAAGGTGAGGCACACGCAACACATAGATGTGTGATTGCCAGCTCACATGAGCTGTACAGTGTACTGTACAGTGTATTCAGTGTACAGTGGTATAAATCCCCACTTATGGATGTACAGATGTCTATAGTATGACTTTCAGAAGCAGGATGATGACCATGAAGACCATACAAAGTGAGAGTAAGAGACAATATAGTGCTCTCCATATAGGTAAGTATAAAGGTGACAATAAAAAAACCTTACTTACAATTTTGAGAGCAGACAAACCACACTTTGTGCATAGTATGGGTGGTACAATCCTCACCTATGATTCTTTGTCCAAGTGTCTGCAGATATAGAAGGTAATCTCATAATGCCAGGTAAAAAAATTAAATTAAAATAGCAAAAGTACATGGCAACACCGCACCAGGGCAAAATGCCAAATAATACTTTAGTGCTAAGAACACAAAGAAAAACTATAAATAGTCCACTATATATAATAGATTCAAATCATTCCTGTACAATTTTTGCAGTGTGTCAGGGAGCATTATCTTGTTGAAAGAGACCACTGCCATCAGGATATATTGTTGCTATGAAGGGGTGTACGTGGTCTGCAACAATCTTTAGGTGGTACGTGTCAAAGTAACAGCCACATGAAGGTCAGAACCCAAGGTTTCCCAGCAGAGCATTGCTCAGACCAAACTATGATGCACTGTGTGTTCTGACACCTTTCTATCATGGTCAGTATGATGTTTTTCAGCAATTTTAGCTACAGCAATGCTTCTGTGTGATCGAACCAGGCAGGCTAGCCTTCGCTCCCCACATGGATCAATCAGCCATAGACACCCATGATGCTGACATTGGTTGTGCTTCCTTGCTCCACTTTTGGTAGGTACTAAGCTATTTGTAACTGAAACACCCCACAAGATTTGCCATTTTGGAGATGCACTGACCCAGTTTTCTAGCCATCACTATTTGGCCCCTTTTAAAGTAAATCAGATGTTTTCGTTTGCCCGTTTTTCCTGCTTGCAACACATGAGAATGACTGTTTACTTGCTGCCTGATATAACCTACAGTAGTTTTAATGTTGTGGCTGATCAGTGTATATTGTATTTATAAACAATATAATATACATTTGAAATTATTTACTTTACCACACAATTAATCCCATTCACTAGCATGTTTCCTTTTAAAAATGTCATACCTTTATATGAAACGTGGCGCATAGCTAATGTTTTTTTCTGAGTTTTACCTGATTACTTAATCAAATCCATTTCTTTGTGATCCTTTCTGTTATTTAGCTATTTATTTTTCAAAGTAGATTTTATGAGATTCAGTCTATTATTTATGAAAAGAAAGCTGTTATATATATATATAATATAAGTCAGGGCTTGTATAAGGTTCATACATATACCTTCAATATCTTTTTCCCTTCCCTTTTGCTCTTAAAGGTTTTGCCTCTGACAGACTTTATATTTTTTCTTTTGACCTGCCTCTTTTTAACAAACACACACACAGACACATACATACAGACACACATATATACAGACACACAGACACACATACACACATGCATACACACAGAGACATATACATACAGACACACACATTCATACATACAGACACATACACATAGACACATACACACAGACACATATACATACAGAGACACATATACACACAGACAGACACATACACACACATGCAAAGACACAGAAATACAGACAGACACACATACAGACAGACAGAAATACAGACAGACACACGGACACATACATACACACAGACACACACAGACAGACACACACATACAAGCAGACAGACATAGACACACACAATCACACAGACACACACATACAGACAGACACAGACAGACACACACACACACAGACAGACATACACAGACAGACACAAACACATACACACACACACAGACAGACACGCTGCAACCCCTGAGACCGCGGTATGTACGCCACTGGTTGTGAACTTGTATAATTGCCTCCGTCACAAAGGAACATTATACGGTCAGGAATACACAAACGTGTATTACAAACCCTATAGTGTTAAAACACTATTTAGCTCCCCCCACCCCTCCCATTCATGCATCTATATGGGGAAAGTTCAGTGTATCAATGCAGAGTGTGGAGATGCTAATAATCATTGCTGCACACTGCGCAGCACTGACCCAGGAAGCACCTCAAGTGGCTGTTTAGGAGTGGCCAGTACAGGTGTTCCTAGGCTGTAATGTAAACACTGCCTTTTCTCTGAAAATACAGTGTTTACTGCAAAAAGCATGAAGGGACTGATTATACTCCTCAGAACAACTACATTAAGCTGTTGATGACTGTAGTGTCCCTTTAAGGGATTAAGATTGCACTTACAAAACTGTAAGACCCACAGCCTTCTCACTTGTTTCAAGTATTTCAAGTAAAATAAATGAATGAAACAAAATAAAAACAATATTAATATTTAAGTCTTGTGAGCTTCCCAAAGCATTTAGTCTGCGCTGACTTCTTCAGGAATGAGGAATGTCATGCTGTCACTTCCCACTTTCTCGCCCTTTTATAGCACCCCATATTGGTAACCAACCAATGGGGACGATCGTTGTGACGTCCTTAATAGCCCAGCCAATAAAAGAACAACAAAAACGTATTCGCTATATTGAAAAGAACAGTAGTCATCTTCCACGCTGGTTAGCCGGAGTACCTAAGAGCCAATTCACCCGTATCCAGCTAAATTGCACAGAAAAGAGGGTATATTTTTCACAGGTCCAAGTAATAAAAGACACATTTATAGCAAACGTTTATCATGATATAGATCTTAACAAAGACATTCTAACCATCGGGAATAGCGAGTGATGAGATTTGTTAAAGGATGAGCAAAATACCAAGAATTAGGCAATAAGTTTTAGTTTCCTGTTATTACCCAATTTAATTCAGCAGCTTTTGACTTTAACCCCTTAAGGACAGAGCCAAATGTACATGTTTTGACCAAAATAAAAGGTAAACAAAACCTGGAATTTGACTATATGTCTGTTCAACCGTAATTCACCTCTTTCATATTAAATGCACCCACACTTATTATATATAATTTTATTCAGGGGAAACAGGGCTTTCATTTAACATCAAATATTTAGCTATGAAGCATACTTTAATATGAATAAAATATTGTGAGAAATTAAGAAATGTTATTTTTTTAGTTCTACATGACATTTTAACTGTGAATGTCATAATACTGTTTTCTATTACTGCTATAAAATACACATATTTGTATTCAGCGACGTGTAAAACCGTACCCCCTATGTACAGGTGTTATGGTGTTTTGGAAAGTTACAGGGTCAAATATAGCACGTTACATTTTTCTGTTTTTTTCACATTGAAATTCGCCAGATTGGTTACGTTGCCTTTGAGAGCGTATGGTAGCCCAGGAATGAGAATTACCCCCGTGATGGCATACCATTTGCAATAGTAGACAATCTAAGGTATGTCCAGTCTTTTTTAGTAGCCACTTAGTCACGAACACTGGCCAAAGTTAGCGTTCATATTTGTCTGTGTGTGAAAAATGCAAAAAACTAATTTGAACGCTAATTTTAGCCAGTGTTTGTGACTAAGTGGCTACTAAAAAAGACTGGACATACCCCATTTGCAATACCTTGGGTTGTCTACTTTTGCAAATGGTATGCCATCATGGGGATAATCCCTGCCATCCTTAAGGGGTTAAAAGGGTAATTACAAATATTGGCCACTATTATTAGAGGATGAGTACCTTAGTTCACATAAACGCACAGGAACTTCCTCTCATTTTTAGGAGGGCTCAAAATTTGAAAAATGGGTTTGCACCAAGCACTTTTAGAGGGATTAAAACAAGTGTGTGGTTTTGTAAAATGTGGGAAATGCAAGGGATGTTTATTCCTCCCTTGTGTTGTATCATTTGAAAGCACTCAAACTGGAAAAAGTTTCAAAACCAATAATTATATTCGATGTATTTCCATCCATGTTGTGTATGCACCTCCTGACTTGTCAGTGCGGTGCACAATATTTAGGATTAACATGACGGAAATTAAAGGTTAGGTTTTTAGACCCTTTAAACACATCAGATGGAAATTTGATAAACATTAATTTCCTTTACACTGTAACAACTGGTCAAAATTTGATTTTAAGAATTTCTCCTGTATAAGAATCATGAACTTGATGAGACCAGAGGTTATGATGATGCAGCTCAGGAGAGAAGGATATTGGATTCATAGATTACAAACCATGCACTCTAGAGGACTAAATATGGAATTTAACATGGTTTGCTTTTTATAACAATTTTTCTATCATTGTTTGTCATTTATATATTTTTTTTATTTTTGCATTTGTTTTATTTTAGTACATTTCGCAATTTTTATTTGTTTTTTCAGTATTTTTTTATCATTATATTTTTATTTATTTTTTGTTTTATTTTTTTAAAGATTTTTTTTCTAAGTACTTGCTGCATTTTAAAAATAATATTCTAATAATATTGATTAATATATTTTTGTTTATTTTTTATCTATTCTATTTTTTTTTATTTTTTTTTATAATTCTTTATTTTTGGAGTGCAATTGTGATGGACTTCGCAGGAGTTAGGTGCCATGTCATGGCAGTGTACTGTCGGGTGAGACATAGCGAGTCATAAGGCTGTGGCCGTTAGGTGTGTTCATTGCTAGGTTAGTCCGCCCCTCACTTTGCTGATTGTCGCTGAGTATTGTGCCCCTTGACTTAGGGAGGGGGGGAGGGTGATGTCCCGCCTGGTAAGGCGTGCCGGTGTGATAGTGTAGTTATGTTGTAACGGTGCACTGTTCCAGTCCGTGCTCATGGTTGTAGCTTTTAAGCAGGAGAATCGACTGGGTGGTCAAAATGAAAGTGTGGATAACTGAAAAATAATAATAATAAAATAACATGAAATTAAGGCTTAACAAATTAAAACAGGAGGTTAAGGCATAACAGTGAGCCCTCTTTTTTTATCTTCTGCACAGAGCTATGCTCTCTGAACCAGCTTGGCAGCATGAGTCCTGTTTGGGCTCCGAGTAGTCAAGTTCCTTGTGTGTCAGAGCCTCTGGGAACGAAGGTCTCTATGTTGTCTAGATCCCAGGATCTGTCAGATTTGTCGGGGGCATCAGTGGGTGCTCGTGTGGTAGGTAGTGGCAGTCCGATCACTTCCAGAAATGCTGTTGTGTCATCAGGCATGCGGAGCATGTGTGTAGCTGCATTGCTTTTTGTCACGAGTTTCCCGCCGGACCCCAGCGATACTGCACCTCTGAGGACCGCAGGTGAGTGGTTACTGTTCCCAGTGATCTGCGCCACTGAATTGTTGCCTTGGAGAGAACTTGGAAAAAGGTTAGCTGAGAGTCCTCAAACTGTAGGGGTGTCTTTCCGCGAACGGCCGCCATGATGTGGGCCTTGTCGGTGGCAGATGTGCAGCGGACTATAACATCCCCTTGTCTGGTGGTGGTTCCGGAGCCTGGGATACGGTATATCCCTTCTAGGGTGAGTCTCTTGGTCACCGCGGGTGGCATGATAGTGGCTAGCAGCCTCTAGGTATAATGTGGTAGTTCCTAAACTGTTATTCTGTCCGGGATGCCCCTAATCTTGATATTATTGTGGCATTGTTGATCCTCCAAGTTAGTCACCCGTTGTGAGAGGTTGCACTGCTGGGTATATAGCTGCTGTATTGAGCCGTTGAAGTTGGACACTGCGGTTTGGGTGTCCTGGATATCTCTCTCCGCGGCCTTAATGCCGTCTGTGTTGGCCTGTATTTCCGTCCGAAGAAGCGCTCGGTCCGCCGCCATCATTTGATGCAGATCAGTGAGGAGTAGTTTAAGATCCCCTTTGGTCGTCGGGGCCAAGCTATAAGTAAGGTGAAGGCTCGTCCATTGGTGTGGAGGTGGCGTGTCCCGTTCAGCACTCTGTAGCATTTCAGGCTGTGGGTTCTCCGTCAGCAGAGTTTTAGGTGCCGCAGGTCGTTGGAGCATGGCTTCGATGTCCCTGTCGGGCTTTTGTGACCTGCGCCCCATATAGGACTTCAGCTCTCTTATGTCTTTTGCCTCCAGAAAGCTGTCAAGGAGTGTTTCCAGGCCTCGTGTTTGTGAAGCGTGGTAGGCCCCAGCTTTGCGTTTTGGCTTTGTTTGCCTTGGAGTGAACGTGAAAGGCATAGGTCGACACAGCCTGTCGCCCTGCTTGCAGTGCCGCGATTTGTTTTGGGCTTTGACGAGTTTGTCTTGCGATTTTCAGGTGTAGTTTACAAGGTAAGCGAGGAGCGATCAGGAATGGCGACTGCTCAGCTCAAGCGTTGGCTCCGCCCCTTTGTGTTTATTTTTATCTATTCTATTTTTTTGCATAAGTCATTATGTAAGGAGTAGTATATGCTTACTAATTATTCTCTGAATTCTATGTACTATATCCCCATCTTAGCTGGCTCGTAGTTTTATGGTCCTTTTTCATTCATTTGCTATAGATGTACATTATATATATATATATGTGTGTGTATAACAACTCTTCGTAGCATGTATTTCCTTCCTCAGAATAGTAGGTTTTGAAGAAGTCATCGCAGTCCGTATGAAACACTTTGGGATATTCACGAGATTGTTTGTCTGTTAATTTATACACTGAATATTGGTTTTATTTGTTTTTTATTTGTTTCATTTATTTGGTGTACCTGAATTACTTGAAACAAGTGGGGAGACCTGCTTATACCATTTATATGGTGACAAGCTTCCTTTGCACACAATTTTGTAAGTGCAATTAAAGATTTTGTGGTTTTTATACATTACACACTGTTACATGTTCTTTTCCATTATTTGAGTGTCTCTAAATGCCAAGCTGTAAGAATGTGAGGTTTACTACTTGAGAATTTGAGAGATGTGCCCTGAATAATGTTATTTTGTGAGTGCAACAATAAAATAGATATATTTGTTGTTATTGCAGTACTACTCTGTGTGTTTTTGTGCATATTTACAAGTGTAGATTCCCTTCTTTGTTGATGTATATAGAAGATTGGGAGAATCTTGAGGTCTCTACAGTATTAAGTGTATAGAAGGGTAACTACTCTGCTCACTTTGCTCCACTGGTGTTTTTAAGATAATATATATATTATATGTCCTCCAATCAAATGGAGGTTAACTGTGAGAACCAAGTATCACCTGATTCTCACAGTGGACCCTCCTTTAGTGCAGGGTTAGGCGTCCTTTGGCACTACAGATGTTGTGGACTACATCTACTCAAGGGGTTCCCAACCCAGTCCTTAAGTACCCCCTACCAGTCCATGATTTAGGGATTATCCTGTTGTGTCTTAAGTGTTTTTTTTCTTTTTCTAAAAACACCTTAGAAACTACTAGGTAATCACTAAATCCTGGGCTGTTAGGGGGTATTTGAGAACTGGGTTGGGAACCAGTGATCTACTCTAATGCTCACGGCATTGCGGCTGTAAGAGTATAATGGGCACTGTAGTCCACAACACCAGGAGTGCTGAGGGTTGTGTGTACCTGCTCTAGTGGCTCTCAGAAAAGACAGCCCTAAAGACGCATTTTTATTGCGTTTTAAAAAGTCAGTTTTACAAGGTAGCAATTTTTCGGCACTGACATCGATATATACCTGTATAAGGCAATCTGTAAACAGTATAGAGTTTAATCACCATGCAGGTACAGGCATGTATGAAATTCATAGAAAGGTCACAAGATATTGCAGTGGGCAGGTGTATGGATATCCATGTAAATGCCGGACTGAACCAAGGTGAGTGTGAGTGACATAAGCTCTTGTGTTGAGGCATCTTGGTTAAAAGTGAATTGCTGCCTGTATTTATATGGATGTTTTATTTGGTTTAACTTTATACTTAGATACCTATTTAATGCTGCAGTTTAGGCATTGCTGTATCTAAGCAGTAATGATTTACATTACGGGGTTAAAACTAAAGGACCACAGCACCCAGACGACTTCATTGATATGGTTTTAAAGTGGTCCTTTAATGTCAATTCCTCCAACCTGGCTTCAGGCTACTCTGCATTTTCAACCAAGTAATGTCTCCAGGTGCCTAGAATGGTTGAATGTTAAGTCAAATGGTTCCAATGTTGTTTTATATTAAACTGTGGAATGTCAGAATACAAGATAGTATGTCCATAGGCTATTTTACACGTAAGGTTATATTAAGTTTAAGCTTTCTTTTGAAGTTTTGGTCTAAAGGATTTTTTTTTCTATTATATTTTTTTTAATGATGCCCATTTCAAGAGACAGGGCAACCAACGTGAATTTCAAAATTTGGCCCAAAATAGCCAAAGTAGAAAAATATTTTCCAAGTCATTTCTGTTTTCTACTTATGCCTTAAATTTGAAAGCCACCTTGAATTCTCAGTTTATTGAAAAACTAACTCTGTAAGAGTTATTATAATGTTTGATAGCTACATTTTATTTCTTTTTTTTTTTTTAAAGTTTAATGTGTGACAACTAAACTAAATGGGAGAGTCTGAAATAATTCCCAAAACAAATTTTTGGCCTTACTTTTGCAAGGTCAGCATTGTGCAGCCCATCAATGTATGTGTCCAGTAATCAATGGTGGATCTATCAGCCCAGCATAGTGTCCCTTTAAATGTAGAACTGTGCTCATGGTGCTTCATATAAATGTTCATTAAAAGTTCTGTGCTTGCCCTTATCCCATACACAGCAGTCCATAGCTGGCCAGGGGGTGACATTCCCCTGTAAGCCTTGTCAGTAAGAGATTTACCTGTGGATTAAGCAGCTCAGTAGAGTCAGACGTGCTCTATCCACTGCAGAGCTATGCTGTCTGCTCCATTCAATAGCATCATTTCTACAGGTATTACTGAATAGCACTAACAAAGGAGACCTGATGCCACCGGGGCGATAGGGTTACATTCTCCCCCCAGCAGCCTCACAGACAGGGAGCACAAAGCCATGCGTCATGTGGAACAGGCCAGGCTGGGCACACAGGCATGGGGAAGCTGAAATATTAATGAGGGCTTTTGCTTCTCTCCTGTTCTCTCATTGACACCTGAAACTAGGATGAGGTTTCAACTTCTCCAAAAGTTAATCAGCTAGAAACAAGGGATGTGGCAAAAGATGGCAGTAATGGCTGGGGACTGTAAAGGGCCGAGGGCCTGTTTATCTGATTGTTCCTGGTCTAATGTTAACCCTCCTAATGAAGGAAATGAGATCCCTTTACAGGTTTCCTTTTCATCTGTCGGTAACTGGACCCTTCCTAACACCCACCACAGCTGGATCAGGTAGGAGGGGGAGGGACCCTTTAATGCTTATTTTTGTTAAGGTATCTGAAGTATGGGTGACAGCAGGTACATGGCCAAAGGATGGGGCATTGGGAGGAGTCTGCCAGGGGAGCTGTATAAATGGCTCCTGTAGCACCCCTTTATCCCATAACAGACCTGGGCACCCCACTGCCCAATGGATCGCCCTCCTTGCACTGTGTTGAGCTGATTGGAACTTCAAGCAAGATTGTGATTAACTCACATGGAACCTAGGAGACATAGAAAGGTATGTAATACCAGCCATAACCCCCATGCTATTGCCAGTCCTTATATGCACTCTGGCTGGCTGCATCCAGTGACCTAAGTAAGATTTTGCACTAATAGTCTGTACAGGTTTCCAGTATCCGGGACATCTCTTGGTGTGATGGGTCTCTGGGGGAGAGGGAGGCACCTCTGTAATGTTATTGGTAATGTTAAAACACTGTGTAGTCAGGATTATACCCCAGGGTAAGCTACTGCAATAGGAAAACTGGTCCTTTAACAGTCACTGGCGAAGGTGGAAATTGAGCTTCAGAAAATGCTGAATTACTTCTTGTTATAATAGGGGAACAGATGGATATAATTGGGGGGTGAACGTAAAGAGAAACTCTACAGCAAAGTTACAGAGATGGAGCAATCACTATAGAGACCAACAGCTAATTCTGTAATGGTGTGCAATCAGCATAGCTCACATAATATAGATATTAGTACATGTAATGCAGATACATCAATTATACATATGTGACCACATGCTCATCGTGAGACATAGTTAAAGAGATGTTACTGGTTTCACTTTCGAGATGAAGCTAAAATGAGCCCTATATGATGTTACACAATAGATTGTTTCCATAGATTTCAAAAACATATAACGATCCATACTAAGAGCAAGATTCATATTATAGATTTCTAGGGACTGTATCAATTTAGTACAAGGAGATAGTAATAAACTGTATTTTTAACAAAAGTCCCCCCCCCCCCCACCGAGGATTTTTATTTATGTGAATTAATATTTTGCTGTGAGTTTAACCAACCCAGCGTCATTCAGAGCAACATTCCTTTTATGCTGATAGAATATTGACGTGATGACAGTAAGGATGTAGGTTTGGGTACCAGCAATAACTGAGCCTGGGCTATGAATGTCATCCATGATAGGAGTAAGTCATTATTATCATCATTATATTCTGTCTATATGGAGCGTGGGGGTTGGTGAGTGGTCTCATGGTTGGTAAAGAGTACCCAATGGATAAGTGCTGTCTGATTCAATGCACACCATCTGGATACAGACACTTGATCCTCCTAAATTGCAGAACTGAGGAAGCTTCTCTTAAAGATACAGAGTATTAAAAAAAAAAAAACCTCAACCCTTTGAGTGCCAGTGTATTACTTAAAACGAATCGTGGTGTAATATCGAAAACTATGTTAATGTCAGAGATTAAAACGAAAAAAATAATGAAACTAAAATATTTTTAAAAAACAGTCGGAAAAAAAAACAAAACATAATTCCTAATATAATATATATTTTTAAGACGGCAGAACGCCTTTATCGGTGTTACCGTTTACTGTAGCAGAAATCTAAGTTAGAAAAGATGTCATTTAATTCAATTCGTCATTTCATTGAAATTGCTTTTTTTAATAGTCTATTTTAATTGTGTCGATTTTTTTTAATTCTAAATTAAGATAGTGTGCATTTGCAACGTTGTATGAAAACAAGCAAATAGTGAATGCAACAATCTTCGTCAGTTAACATATTGTTACTAAATATTCTTCTTTACAATTATTATACAGTATTTCATGTTTTAATCACAGATTAAACGAGATTGCAGTCTGTAATTAGCGCCCCATTGATTACTGCTATTAGTAAGGTGACATGTTACTAATTTTATTTATTAAAATTCGTTTATTATAATAGATGGTAGGAATATTACAGAAATATTAAAAAGAGGAGTAAGAATACATTTTTTAAAAAATTATAATTATTATTACTACTTTTATTATTTGCCAAATCTCTTGCAGATGAGAATAGGTATCTATAGTATGACAGCTTGTGCAGTATTTTCTGTATTAAGAGTACAGGGAGAAATATCTCTTGGGGAATAAAACCTATAATAAGCATTTCTTTCTGAATGGGACAGAGATGTTTTAGTGGGAATGCAGGCAGGGAGGGGTAGTGAGGGAGTGACAGATGTATGTAGGCAGCTGGCCTTCACAGGAGAGACTTGTACAACTTGCTCAAATTTGGCTGTTGTTTGTTATCTCAATTCATCCCAAACATGGATCTCCCCTCTCTGATTCCCTTCCCTCACCTTGCATAGTTTCATTTCTCAATTCACATCACGTGATGTCAATCCCCCCCTTTTTTCCAGCCTGGCCACAATACAGGCTGTCTACCTGTGCACACAATCTCCCTTTGTCCTAATCAGAAAGGTGCCCCATTGTGGAACTCACTTATTGGAGCAGAAACAGACAGCTTGGATTTTGTATAACATTATAACAGCACACTGAGCTGAAACAGGGGTGAGGAATGTACAGAGCCCCAGCACCCCTTACTGAGAAATTCAGAACATTAAAACTATAGAATTATTTTTTTCAATACTAGATAAGGACATTCATACTATAGGTATTAATTTTCTGATATAAAAAATAAAATAAAGAATTGATACAAAAATACAATCTTGCACTATGCACAATTATACAATACAGTAGACTGACTGTGAAAGTAGTTGGCTTCATTTAAAGGGTGATATTTAAGAGTCTGTATTATTAAATATGTTCAAAGATCGTATGATTCGCAGTGTGAAGCCTGGAACGCCTAATAAATCCCAGCTAAATGAATGTTCCTTTTTGATGTTTCTTTTTAAAGACATGGGAGGGTATTTATATATATTCTGGATCATATTCTGCTGTATTTATCAACTAAGGGCGTATTACTCAGCACAACAGAATATTTTGTCGCATAAATCATCCATGTATAATGCAGGGTATTGTAGTTAATATATATATATATGCCATGGTCACTACAGATTAAATTTGTGTTAAATGGCCACAATATTATCCTGTGATCAGGTAACATGACAATGTATTCTGCAAGGTTATATTTCCTTTGAAGTATTTATTTTAAGCCCCGAAAATGCCCATCGCAATTACACAAGTTTAGAAATGTATTCATTTTTTTTTTAAATCACAGCTATTTTGCATTTTTTTTGTTTGTTTTTTTTTAAACATGTGTTGCACTGTAATAGATATAAGAATATTATAATAACTTAGATGGTGTAATGTCTGGTTTGGTAGTGAAGGAGTTAAATAACCCAGATTTATCCAAGGGATACTCAGATGGACAAACAGATCTCCATCAAAGGGCTTAAAAAATTACATCAGACAAGGAGGCTGGAGTTTTTTTTGTAGAGACATCCCCCTCAGCCAATCAGAATGCAGCTTACAGCTAATTAGCATGTGACTCTCAAGGTGAGCCAACCTCCCCATTGCCCCACATTAAAAAGCACCTGGGCTGGTGACATTGGAAAATGAGAGGCGATCAAAGGAACAGGCTCTGTGTAGGATTATTCCCGAGCTGCAGAGGTAAGGTGATTACAGGCGAATTATCTTTCCATTTGGCAAAGTCCCTACCCTGGTTTGGAACATCTACTGCACATTGCAGGACACATGAGAGGGGGCATGGTGGGGAGGGGTTGCTGAAGCTAGGTATTGGGGTGTATTCTGACTTGTTCTAGTTTCATTCCCACTCTCAGTCCTGCCCTGTAACCAGTGGCTTGGTGATTTACACAACAGGTGATTTAAATGTCACATAAAACGACTTGACTTCAAAACGTCTTCGATCTGAGAGGATTAGAATGTAATTAAGTTTTCAAAGGAAATTCTTCAAACAATATGAGATGAGGGGAGGCAGGGGGAGAACACAAGGCTGGTCTTTGTGGTAGGGAGTCATTAAATAAACTACCACACTCAGTCGGTTGAGCCTGCTGAGCATAGTGAGAGTGGTAGTCAGGCATCACCGAGCAAGAGAGAGGAGCTGCCTCGCCCCATCCCCAGGACGCCAGCAGCAGGTAGCACAATGGGTACTCAATGCAGACACAGCCTGGGGCTAAGGATGTTATATGATAGCAGGGAGGATTCGCTCAGCACCAAACCAGGCCAGTTCCCTTTGTGTATGTGATGCTTCTTAGAAGTTTAGTTCCTAAACTCTTAGATCTGCAAAAGAATGGGAGCAAGGGGGACACAGGTTACATTGTACAGGATCTAACATCGTGTACTCAGCTTGTAGGAGCCCAGTAAGAACAGATGTTGACTGTGATACAAAATAGTCAGGTTCCAGAGAGGTAGAAAGCAGATTGTAGTGTGCAGTACTGTAATGGGGAGCAGTGTCAGAGACCGGATCCAGACAGATAGCAAGCAGTATATAGTGTGTATTAAAGTGGATCAATGTCAGAGACAGGATCCAGACAGATAGCAAGCAGTATATAGTGTGTATTAAAGTGGATCAATGTCAGAGACAGGATCCAGAGAGATAGCAAGCAGTATATAGTGTGTATTAAAGTGGATCAATGTCAGAGACAGGATCCAGACAGATAGCAAGCAGTATATAGTGCAGTAAAGGGGATCAATGTCAGAGACAGGATCCAGACAGATAGCAAGCAGTATATAGTGTGTATTAAAGTGGATCAATGTCAGAGACAGGATCCAGACAGATAGCAAGCAGTATATAGTGTGTATTAAAGTGGATCAATGTCAGAGACAGGATCCAGAGAGATAGCAAGCAGTATATAGTGTGTATTAAAGTGGATCAATGTCAGAGACAGGATCCAGACAGATAGCAAGCAGTATATAGTGTGTATTAAAGTGGATCAACGTCAGAGAAAGGATCCAGACAGATAGCAAGCAGTATATAGTGTGTATTAAAGTGGATCAACGTCAGAGACAGGATCCAGACAGATAGCAAGCAGTATATAGTGTGTATTAAAGTGGATCAATGTCAGAGACAGGATCCAGACAGATAGCAAGCAGTATATAGTGTGTATTAAAGTAGATCAATGTCAGAGACAGGATCCAGAGAGATAGCAAGCAGTATATAGTGTGTATTAAAGTGGATCAATGTCAGAGACAGGATCCAGACAGATAGCAAGCAGTATATAGTGTGTATTAAAGTGGCTCAATGTCAGAGACAGGATCCAGACAGATAGCAAGCAGTATATAGTGTGTATTAAAGTGGATCAATGTCAGAGACAGGATCCAGACAGGTAACAGGCAATATATAGTGCAGTAATGGGAATCAATGTCAGAGAAAGGATCCAGACAGATAGCAAGCAGTATATAGTGTGTATTAAAGTGGATCAATGTCAGAGACAGGATCCAGACAGATAGCAAGCAGTATATAGTGTGTATTAAAGTGGATCAATGTCAGAGACAGGATCCAGACAGATAGCAAGCAGTATATAGTGCAGTAAAGGGGATCAATGTCAGAGACAGGATCCAGACAGGTAACAGGCAATATATAGTGCAGTAAATGGGGAGTATTGTGAGAAACCGGATTCAGACAGGTAAAAGACTTGTAAAAGACTGACTGCCTTTTGTTAACACTTGAAGAAATTATAGTAGTATTTGTGGGCATCAAACAAAGCATATATATTACATTATGTTATACGTATATATACTATGTCATTTCTATCAAGTGGTATGCAAATATTATTGACATTATATATTCTATTATTTCAGTTAAAATTGCATTACATGATATTATTACGAACAGATCACACGATTCTAAAAAGCTAATTTATAGGACAATACCTGTATTCCTGTAACAACAATCCCATGTGTTTCTAATGATACTATCTGAATCGTTTATCTAACCTATTCTGGTGCGCTGTTCAACTTCTTTATTTGCAAGTTTCAGCAATGCCAGTATGTTATTGATCCAGTTCAGAGATTAATGCATTTTAATACAATGTGTGTAGTTTACTGGCTCCTGTCATGTAATGAGGCGAGATGTATTTAAGGGCTAGTGAAAAACTCTGAAAACATATCGTTTTTGAAAGTGATCCAGGAAGAATGAAGGTGAGAGGATCTGTACGGATATGTAGGATCTGCCTGAGATCTAAAGGTGTCTTATTACAATCTGTCTTCTGCTATTGAGAGAAAATACCCCCACCCCCCATAGTATAGAGAAAGACAACTATGTTCATAAAACCGCACGAATTATGAAGCTAATTTTCATTCTGTACATTGACCAAATATTTTAAAGGGTTATTCACCCACAGTAAGAATTCAAAGTAAATTTAACGTGAATCTCAAATTTAAGGTCAAAACAGCCGAACTGGAAACATTCTCTAAATCACCTGTGCTTTCAATGCAGCTACTCTGGCCTTACGTTTGACATTCACTTAAAAATCATTTCGAATATTCACTTTGGTAAATATCTTCATTTCTGTGATACAAAACTCGTGGAGCTTTACTCACTCAACATCGAAATGCGGTGCTGCTTTGGAAAAACATTATCCAACTCATCATTATATTTTAACATTTATTTGCAATTACCTCTAATTTGCTGTTTTGGAAATAAACCCCTATGAGTTATGTATTAAGAGAAATGTGGCAGAGTTCTAAAGGTTGAGCAATTGACAGCAACGTTCTACTGGTTTCCTTGGTGACTGCATCATCACGTTTAATATTTTGCTGGAGAATTGCCCTTTGTAAATAATACGCCTTGGAATAACATATAGGAGAGGAGGGGACTATCTGAATTACATGATGTCTGTGTTTAGATATCGCCCCTGTTCAGATTTCCTCAGTACAGGTGATTCAAGACAAGGGTGTATTGATAATAGCTTCAAGGACACAAAGATCGCTCAATATGACTGGTTTAGCGAAATAAAAGCTAGTAAAATGGGATTAATGTTCCATGTAATGCAATATGGGGCCAGCAGATAAACTAAACATTCTCATATTCTGAAGACATCTGATATGTGAATGCCCATCCCTGTAAAGTGAACTCAAATCGATATACCGCTATGATACATAGACTGCAGATAGATCGCAACTCACTGTACATACAGAGAGAGGGCTACATGGATTTCAGGACAGACAGACAGACAGACAGATAGATAGATATCCTTGTATATGAAGATGGATATAAATTGTAGCTATATAGTGCAGATCACTTGTTATAAATGATTATACTTGGCTAGCCGGTTTCCTTCAGCCAGGTATAGTTCAGCTAATGGAGTTAGTCTGTTGAGCCTTGTTTGCATATCCGTTTAAATAAATCCCTCATTTGTTTCAAAGAATCGCTTGGGATGTATTTATTCTGCTCCCTGTCTAAGAAATGGTATTCAAATAAACCCATTTTACATCCCTGAGATCTGTATTACAGGACAGGTGCAATGCAGAGCCTGGCTCTCCAAGGGTTAACACGCCCATGCACAGCCACTTTGGAAATTGGCTTTAAGAGTTAGGATTAGGAAAAGTCTTTTAAAATAACTATAAAAGAACACAAAAGACTAACATCTGTCGGTACCTTTAAATCACTCCTTTATTTTTTTAGCTTTGATCGCAAATAGGAACTGAATCTATGACTTCAATATGCAATTCCTGTATGAGATGAATTTAAACTAATCCCTCGAAGCATGTAACGCTTTGCCTTTCTCCTGGCACACTAAGTGTTAAATGCACTGCTCGTGGAATTGATGGAATTCTGGGGTGTAGCCCTTTAATATTAACCCCATAGTACCAGGCCATCTCAACAAATAACCATTGTTGCAGAACTGCTGGTACAAGTTATAAAGTTGTGAGGCTTTAGATTTATTGGAGGCCATGCATGTTCTGTCAGTTCATAAAAGAGGAGTGTGCTATATTGTGTTTCTTTCATGTTTTCCTTTGGTCTCTCGCAATTTCTTTTTTATTTATTTATTTATAAAACAGGTTTGAAATGCTATAGATTTAAAAGCATTTTTAATTCTTATGACTGATCTTGGCTTTTGATATTTGACATTTACTCTAGACAAATGCACTTTTTGCAATATTTATTCATATGTCAACCACCATTACAAGCAGGGTGACACATCCACGTTTGTCTGCCTGTTTTTGTCTGTTTTGTTTGTCTGTCTGTCTTTTCAAGGTGTGGTGCATTCTGGGCACAATGATTATACTGCTGTGCATATACCTAACAGGAGGGATGTTTTTTTTATCCTATTCAGCTGAGTGTTACTGTCTATGGGGAGCAGAACAACCTCATGCCCTCAGGGGGTGTCATTTAATCTCAGCTGGTCAGGGTGATGAAATGAGATGGTGCAACTGTGATAGAAGACTGATTCGCTTTGTACATCTACCTGTGATGACAGCCTAATTAGTAGTGTCCATCTACTTATGTTAGCAGAGTGATTAGTTATGTACAACTACCTGTGACTAGTTTTGTACATCTACCTGTGATCGCAGGGAGTTCTAATGAAGGGGTTAATGAAGAAACTGCTATAGCTACCAAATAAATCCAAATGCTACAATATATCCACATACTTTGCCATACAATGAGCAGACACAATATGATGACATAACATACTGGCTGTTATGTACAAATTCCATTCTGGGGCAACGTTTTCATTTTCCATTGGTTTCCTTGGAGACTGCTCCACTGATGGAACTTTGTCCTAGAATTAATCTATATATAGATATATAATTTTAACACGACAAACGCTGAAGAATAGCCAACTATAAGGAAGTGACAGGTACATGGCAGTAAAGACATTTATCACGTGTCTGAAATTGATGGGATTTGCATTCCACGGCATAACAGGAGAGGTTTCCTAACCTTGCATAACAAGCAAGTAAAAATGAATGAATACCTTCATTCATAGCCATACTTGGTATTGGTTGCTGATACTAAAAGTAGCCCTAAATGCTTGATGCAGGTAGCTTTCTGTATCCCCGTCGTTGTTTTGCATAGCAATATAACTATCACCAGTAACCAATGGGTTAATGAGTATTAGTAAATAAGGGGTGCAGAGTTGATGAGCTCTCTGATCATGGCTCCTCCCTTTCACCTCTGCATAATATGTCTGCATTCCCGTCCACTGCAGGATTAACGCTCCACATGCTGGAATTATTATTCCACTGCAGTGTGATTAACCCACTCATTCCTGGAGGTTGGGGATCAATAGATTACTGCTGATTATCAGCGAATGCTAGTAGTTTTAATTCTAGGGGTCACCGATGATGTCATAAGTGGCCAGTAAATGACTACATGAATTTACCTCCATGGATACACATACTGTATTTATAATCCAAGTCATTTCATAGCGAATTCTCTGTGTGATCACAAAAAATAGAAATGCAAACACACAAATTCACATCTACATGTAATTCGTCTTACAACGACAAAACACGCCATAAATGTGCGAATTTATACATTTTAATCACAGCAGTTTTGTGTAAAGGCACACCCAAAATGAGAGAAATCTCACCGACAAAATATGGCTCTAAATATAAAAATTGCAGATAATTCGTTTATTGTACTCTGTTGTTTGATTTTCACAGGGTTTAAATGTATTTTCTAAGTGTACGAATTATTCACTTATAATTCCGGGCTCATATTGTATGAGCATTTCTTTTTAAAATAAATCCCAATATTATTTCAGAACATGAAATGGGTGCAGACCATATATAGGATAACAATATTTAAATACCATCTATCATAAACAGGGTAAACCCCATCAAATATAAATATAAGCATGATTCATTTTCTAAACCGTGAGCTGTAGATTGAAAAAAATACGTACAATATGCAGCTCAAACAGAGGAGCCTTAAATTGCTGATTCACATCATATTTAATGTCACTGATTTCTGCTTAATGTTGCACTTCCTTCGTTAATTCATTATAATCCACTGTTTTAGAGAATAAGCTCCTAGTTTTAATTTAAGAAATCTGAGAGCCTTGCTGAAAGTAAATTGAGACAAGTTGTCACTTAAGGATGAGAAGGGCATTATTTAAAGATTATCCCAAGGTTAGACTGTATAACATATACCCATCCATAATATATATTCGTGGTTTATACAGGTAACGCACATTCTCTATATATCCGAATCTAGAATAATCTAAAATAAAAATGAAACAGGTCTTCATGTTAAATATTCATACTTTACTTTGCATGATTCATTTAATTATTGTAATACAACAGGATTATTTACTAAAGTGATATTCGAATTTACATTTTACACCAAAACCTGATTTAGAGAATTATCCAAATTCCCCTATTTGGCCTTAAAGTCGATATTCACTAAAGTGAGAATTTAAAGTGAATTTCAAATTTAAGGTAAACGTAGTCGAAATGTAAAGATTCTTTAAGTCTCCAAGCCATCTATGCTCCCAGTTGGACTTCTTTGGCCTTAAATTTGAAATTCATTTTGAATTCTCACATTAGTGATTAACCCTGTAACTTTGCATTTCTGACTATTCTCCCTTTCGTACATAACATGGAAACATACCTGAATAATGTGATCAAGTAGGTGACTCATTGGAGCAACCAGTAGGAACATTCCATTGGTTTCCATGGAGATTGCTACAGTTCAAGAACTGTTTATAGGAACCCTATGTTATATAAGGACTTGATGCCATCTTGGTTTGCTGTGATTCTTTTTATTATTATTATTATTATATTCTTATAAAAGCTCGTTTTTTTTTTTCTTTCTTAATTTTATCTCATCTAGTTTCAACTGGTACCCAGACAATAAATGCTATCATACTGAATCTGCACGTGCTGACAATTTCAATCTATGTTTCAACACTGGTATGATGAATACATTCCAGATAGCCATCACTGCAATGCTGCTCAGATTAGGTTTTGGTACACAAGTCCATTATACATGCATTGCTACAGTATAGTTATGAGGTGAAGTCCATTGTATATGCATATCTATAGTTATGAGATTAAGTTAGTGTATATGCATTGGTATAGTATAGTAGTTATGAGATGAAGTCCATTGTATATGCCAGAGTTGGGCAACCTTCGGCACTCCAGATGTGGACTACATCCCCCATAATGCTCTTATACCCATAACGCTGGCAAAGCATCATGGGAGGTGTAGTGCAAAACATCTGGAGTGCCGAAGGTTACCTATGCCTGGTATATGCATTGCTATAGTATAGTTATAAGATGCAGTTATTGTATATGCATTACTATAGTTATGAGATGAAGTCCATTATACATCATATTTAAGGAAGTGCATGATTCTCTGTCTGCAGCAATATATAGCAGAACCAGTGTAATGTATCCATTGACAAGCCCATCTAATTGAATCTTGCCTAGGAAAATAGAAGGATAATGATTTTATCTCCTTGTTGGAGAGCACAAAGTGCAGAGCACAGGGAGCTGGATCAGTAGACAGAACAAGCTGCACATCTTTAAATATTAATCATCTTCCTAAGTGATCCTAATTGATGCCTTGAGCAAATCCTGGGATGGAGGAGAAGTGTATGGGGGGTGATATAGCTGGGAGGGACAATTCCACATCCTTTTGACCCTGACTTCTTTTAGGAGATATTGATTTCTCCAGGAAACGTGTGAGGAGGAGAAATGGTCAGCTAAGGGAGCAATTTGGGTACCTAAAAATCACTTAGAGGATGGTGCAGGATCAATGGTTGTCATACAGTCTAATATAAGAGTGGGGAAGGATCAGAGATGTACAGGAGCCTTAATAGTGTCCCTGAGGGTGACCTGTACTGTAGACAGTGGAATATTTTCATTGGATTGCATGATTGTAATTATTATTATTTATTAATGCACAGATTTATTTTGCAATACTATAAATTATAATGAGGTTACACCAAAATTGTCATTTAAAGATTGAGAGAAAATTACATGGGTTACAAATGTAATAGAGTTATTTACTTAAGCAGGCATTGTGTAAAATTCGAATGAGCAGGGATTTGCATTTTAGGATAACATTGGACTCGTTTAAATCCTTTCTCGCTCGACTAGTTTTCAACTTTGACTGCATTAGACTAAAATATGTAATTATTTTGTGAATTTCACAGAATTCCTGGTGTGGTCAATGAATAATCCTGAAATACGTCATAGCAAGTTTTGGTGTCGAGCAGGTAGTGATGACTTTATAGAGACGCCATAAATAATGTACAGCATCATAAAATGGATGATCTGAACAGGAAGTGGATAAAACACAGTCTGGCAGACTGGTGTAGGGGTGTGGGTTAATCTTGATCAGAAGAACTGGTGTGGGACCTTATATCTAGGGCTGAGGACATGGCTGAATAAAAAATAATCCCTGAATGTAACTTGTAAACAAACCCAAGATATTATGGACAGCATTCTTAGCAAAGGACCATGTAAATAAAAGAAGCTGTTCGTATAACTCCAGATAAACCAGGCACACCGCAACAGCTACATTAAATAAGAAACCTACTGATCTTCAAGCTTCCATTCTATGAGCTGATCATGAGATGCTACAAATACTGGCTAATTCCTCATATAGGGTCATTTACTAAACTGATCAATTCATCTTGAATTCTCACTTTAGTGAATAAATGTTGTTATTAACCCCTTAAGGACACATGACATGTGTGACATGTCATGATTCCCTTTTATTCCAGAAGTTTGGTCCTTAAGGGGTTAAACATTGCATATCTGAAAGGCATTTTCGAGTTTTGAAAGCCATGAGATTGACACAGGTTACCTGATGAGCCATACCATGTTAGATTTAGCATAGTTAGCAAGATTAGGAGCAAGATAGGGGGGAGTGGGGAGGGGGAATGGGGGACGGGGGAGTAATTAGTATTGGATTCTGTTCTCTTTTCATATTCTATAACAATATATTGATCTTTAGATGATTCCAGGAATAATCAGCACTTGGAGGAAATCACGTGTCTCTATTTATAATAACCTATAACTAGGTCTGCTTAAAAAAAGTGCAGCATTAATGAACTCCATACAAAATATAGGAATCTTGAAAACAGGATATAGGATATGTATGATATAAAAATAAGCAGTTAGTTATTCCTCACAATTAACTACAAGTTTTCTGTCAGTTTTAAGGCTAATAGCATAATTCCGAAATGTTTAATTTTAGGGTTACACATTTGGTTTGCTCATTTGGATAATATTTAATTTTGTCGCTAGTCTATTTGGCTGAGATTTGTTTAAACATGTCATATATACTATAACTAACATTATTTACCTTTAAGCACACTATACTTTTATTCCCATTCAGTGGGCTTTGCTCATCGTGTTTGCTCCATATTTAATTTATTTATATCTGGTAGGGGATATGAAGATGACTGCAATATTTTACATTTATTACATCTTTCAATAATTTTTATGGAGTTGTTTTTTAAAAAAATCAAAATCTGTTTTATTTTTATTTTATTTTTACCAGATTTGCTGCTACAAATGTAGTCTGCACTAAATAGCCATCTCAGAAATGTTTATATAATTACTTTTGTTTCCTGACCCACACCTTGCTAAATTTACTTATAGTATAGTGATATATTTAGATACAAAGTGGTTTATCCCCCCACACAGTGACGTATGGTGATTTGATAAACAATTTTATAACATTTAAGTTGCAAATTGTTTAAGACGCCTTATCACACTGAAATAACTAATACTTTAATGTTTATCAGGTAAAAATACATATTCAAACATATTGAAACGTGATTCAGGAGATGGTATGTAGTGGAACCCAAACCCCCCCCCAAGCATAACAATAATAATAAAAAAAATACATATATAATTGTATTTTTATTACACTCCAGCTCCTAAACTAAACCCTGCCAGCAAGTCTAGAAAGTCGGGTTATTAAGACATCAATTCGTTGTAATCTGTTACACTATGGAAACAGCCATCTTTTTTACCTCTCCATCAGCTGAGTATCGTGACGTCATCTACCTCAATGTCACTCCAAAGTCAATGGTAACACAAGTACTTTTACTGGGTGTATCAGGCCTGGGTTATTGGGCAGCAGAGGGAGAAGCATCTACCCTGCCCCCCCATAAAATGTGTTTATTATTATCAGGTTCACTTGTAGCATTTGTGAGATGTGATTTTGCGTTTCACTTTGTTAAATATGAATAATAGTACAACAAAGTAGCTTGCTGTTGGCTTTGATATAACCTTCCTTGGTTTGTGTGGAAGTTAAAAAGAATTCTAAATTGAGTTTAGGGGATGTAAGTTGAATTTACAGCAGCAGTATTATTATCATGATAACATGTTTCTAGCCTCTGTAATCTCACTGTTTAGCAAACAAGCCCCAATATGTGTAAGATAATGCAAGAACCAATTTCTGCGAATATTATTATAGTAGAATATAGGAAACATACGTGGTTATTTACTCAAGCCTAAATTTTAGTAAATTGAATCGAAATGGGGAGAGATTTTACAAATCTGTCATTTTAGACAAAATTTTTAACTCAGATTTTCATTAGCTATAATTCAGTTTTTACTGAATAATCCACAGTATTGTTGTTTTTTCCCAGAAAATTATTAGGTTCGAAATATTTTCACCATAATTTCAAACCTACATTACAAACAAAATTATTTATCTTTCCTAGATTTCATAGCATTATATTATATTTGTTTTAGTTATTCATTTTTTTTTCTTAGCAAATATGTTCAAATTAATTCTATAAAGCATTAATACATATGAATTACTTACTTTTAGCAGTATTGGCTATATTAGAGTTAGTATTATTGTATAATGCAGTCATGTGTACATGTATATCTGCTTTTTTTTATTGAATATAGATAGATATGTGTGTGCACTATAATTAATATAACTTATAAGCAGTGTCTAATATTAAATATATATATATATATATATATATACACTGCCCATTAATGATGACATATTATTCTGATTAATACTATAATCCTACATCGTAACAATAGCCAACATTATACAATTATATAAAATAGAACTTAATACATTTAATAATAAAATAAAATTCTGGGAACATAACTTAAAATATCATTTATATCCTGGTCCTAAATGTAACATTCACTCTGAATTCACTTTCAGCTCTCACGTTAGTAAGTAATCCTGTAACTATTTGCTTAAACAAGTGAAAATAGCCTGATATTTGCACTGCTCAGAGAAGGAAATATAAAATGGGATGCTATACTATAATCTTTTATATTTTAATGTAAACCATTGCTTGCTGATGTTTCCCTGAAGCTATATATGAGTATTGACAATTCTGGGAGATATCAAATTGAAAAATTATAACCACAAAAATAAATTGCCAATTCCTGTGCATCTCATAAAATGTTTTTTATGCAACATTAGTGATTCTTCCTATGGCATTCCTCCTATAGTTTAATCATTGATGTAAATCTGTTGCCATAAAACAATCTTTTAGGACTCTATTTAGAATTATATAAAATAGACATTGTTTACACTCCAAATGTCTGAGAACCACATATCCCACGAAGCTCAGCCAGCGAGAGATACACCATGTCATTGTTAGAGTCAACGGCGATTTCGTTTGAAAGAATTTTTAATCTGTATAAAACGGAATACTGGCAGTTACAGCAACATTTGTTTCCAATTATGTTTAAAATACCCACCGGCATCTAAACGGTTAATGCATTAACTAATAAAGTATTAATGATGACAGCAAACCATATGGGTTACGTATCTTCTGACAAGGTTGTATCTGCCACAATCTGAGAACCTTAGAACATAATACAGGGACTTTGCACCGAGTTCTGGTGGATCTGTAGAAATGCAGTAAATCCATGTATTAACAGCATGAGGCAAACATCATTAGCTAATGCACGGAGATATATCCTGACTGGGTCTTCATTACAGATACTGGGATAAAAGAACAGACTGCTCAGGAAGCAAAACAACATGTGTGACAGGGCAGACTATATCTAGTAACAGGGGAGAGCAGCCAAAATAATACTTGTGCAGGTTGGATGTATTCCACTGGATTGTACAGATCAAGGCATCAGGGTGATAACCCCCTCCTCTGTCCCAGTGCGGTCCTGCAAAACATTACCTGAAGCTGCCTGGTCTCTGTGATCCAGAGGGACCCACACAGAGCCCCTTTTTGCTCCCTTATAATAGACAGATTGTTAGAAAACTAGAGCAGTCCACACAAAGGTAGTGGGGAGTTGGCAGTAGCTCTGAGCTAAGCTATGCCAGTGCCAAGATACAAATGTGGCACACACTAATACCAGCTCTGCCTGAGGGTATGCATGACAATGACAGACATCTGTGTTTCTCTTTAGAGATATTTATTATCCTGGAAGGGTATGGGTGAGATTCTTGGAATCCTGTGTACACTTATTAAAAGGTGCATAGTTAATTCAATACATAGATAGGTGTGTAAATAAATAAAATAAAAATAAAAAATATGGAATATTGCAGAACACCAAAATACGTCGCAGCATTAGATACACAATAAAATACTAAACTGAAAATGGAGATTTGTTTTTTAAACTCTGCATTTTAGCTCAGTGCTGAACTGTTCATTTTAGATCAGAATGGTTTAGAAGTGAGACATCAGCAGGTTCTAAAGCTTTTACTGCATGAAACTGCTGTGCTATCCAATGCTATTGAGTTTAAAATATGTAAGGGTGTAATAATAATAATAATGGGTTTAATATTTAAATGTTTACCATTACAATTTCCCCTTTCACCCCAAATACATTTTGCATTATCATTATTTTTGTGGTTCTCTAATGTTTGCAAGTTAGGGGGATTGTTGACCAAAGGAAAGTAATCTACTTAGAAAGTTTTTTAAAAAATGTAATAAAAACATGTCAGTGGAGTATATTGTTCTGCATTAGGATAACTAACTATGATGAGCATTGCTTATGTATATTCAGTGATAACACAAAGTAGATTTCTCTAGGTAATGCCAGCTTGTCATGTTGTTATCCTAACAGTAAGGGAGTGTTTGATTACATAATCAAAGCTTTCCTCTAATCCAATATGTGTGGAACTGGATAGGCATTAATACAAAAACACCTACATAACACACATTCAGGCTTAAGATACAGTAGTAACAGGTCAGTTCTATAAAACCGATTATTGCTAGATATGACTTTTTTTTTTTTAACAGTATTGTGTAGATAGTTATGGCTGGCACTTAGTTTCAATACAGCCAAATATTAGATATTGAGAGGTTAAATAGAGAAAACTTTTATATAATGCGATTGCACCACTTTTAAAACTTTGCCCAAGAATTGCACTTTATATTTAACTTCTATTTTGATTAGAAGTGTAGAAAACACTGAAAGTAATTTTCAACTTTTCTAAAAAAGAACTTTTAAAATTTTATTAAAAACTGCTTTTTAGATCTGAATATTGGCAATGTCTCCATTCAAATTATTAATTAGCAATACCAATACACACACATAATAAACATTATTTATTAAATTAAGGTAAACTTGTTCCCAGATTCCCTCCAAATTATTGTTTTTGCCATATTGCCAATGTCATATCTGTTTACCTGTCAATAGTAGGATGTAAAAGACTGAATGGATTATTCCTCCTATACACTGAATTATCATCGTGCCTCCAAATAATGACCATCCCCTAGCACACACCAGTGGTCATTTCTAAAGAGCACAGTGGCTTTGTAGAAAACCTTCTTAAAGTGATCCAATCTAAAAAACTATTAAATGTTTCTGGCGGTTGCTCAAAATTTAGAACTATGGCCTTGATTTAATATTGTTGGATACGCTTTTCCAAATGATTTCATATTTTTGGATAAACTTTAAAATTATTTAATAAGTTTAAAAAATATGTTAATTTTATTATATTGATAGATTTTTATATTTGATACGTGTTTTGATATTTGATATGTTGAAAAAACTTTGTTTGTTTTTCGAGATGTTGCAGTTAATTTTTAAGCCATTACAATTTTGTAGTTTGTGAATAAACCTCTATTATTTTTAATAAAGGGAGGTTCCAAACTAGAAACAACTAGTATGGAAATTTTCATACTCTTTCTTCTCTTTTATTCAAAATCATACTTTTCATACATGGTTATCGAGTCCATCAAATCCACCCTTTAACCTTTGTATAGTCTTTATTGTCGTTTTTATTTTATTTATTTATTCTATTCTGCATCTTGGAATATCATTGCATTTTGATTTTAGTTTTATATACTTGTTTTATGCTCTAGTCCATCAATCTAAATTTTAAGGATTCATTAAAAAACACAACACTAAAAAAATGGATGTGAAACTGCTCAATATTTGAAAATACGGGTTACTTTACAGACTGCATAACTACACAATACAAACATATCAATTTAATCTCCCTCAGTGTAATGGAGAACAGGTACATGTTTTTTGTTGTTGTTTTTTTTTTAAAAAAAGCAGGATTGCATACCATGCTTGAGATATTCAGGTATAATTGATATATATTATTTAAACCCGAGTGCAGGAGATCCTTAAAGATATTTCATACACACAGCCATGATCTATGGTACTCAGCATCCCTCGTAACTAATCTCTTCTCTTAAAATATTTGTAGCGCTGCACAATAGGGGACAGAGTGCACGATTAAGACCATAAATTATTCACAGACTGGGACAAAAGTGACATTGCTTGTCCAGGAGCTGAGTTTAATTTCTGGATTTAGGGACTGGGTCTTTAGGGCTCTTCATTCTGCCGCGTTTATATTTGTATATTCTCTGCAATACTATGCCCCTTAATTTGAAATACATTTGTTAAGTCATGTTTCTTGTTTGTGCTATTTTTACTAAACAGTAGACAGTGAGGAACTAAGACAAATTCTCCAAGTCATCTCTTATTCCAGTTTGGTTGTTTTGGCTAAAGATGTTGCAATTGTGTTGTCAATTAGTCACCATTCCTTATTTAGTGAATACAACAGCCAAGTCAATTCCATGAAGAACTCCCTCTATGTGTTTGATTAGTGCATAGTGACCATCAAGGTTAAGAAGTGACAGGCAGATTTGATACATTTTCCTTTCAGGTGGTCACGGGCGAGCATCCCTCCTGTTCTGTGTATGGCACTGGTAGAATTCACTGTGAAAACACACAATCAGTGAATTACCATAGGGCCATAAACAGAGCAGAGAAAGAACCACAATGACATCCTCTATGTTCTTCAATATCCTAGAGTCTACAGGAAGCTAAGTATTCATATAGAGAGGAACAAACTGGTATTTAATATTTGTTCATGAAGCACAGGTGATCATCACATTATTATAAGCAGGAATACATGTTCTAATGTTGTTCTATAACAAATGCATTTATATCTCGTCTTCACTTGATGGTTATGTGTCCACCTATTCATTCATGACCTGGCAGAAAATTCACAAAAAAGGATGAAGGAGAGGGTTGTAGATATGAGAGAAATCATAACTAAAAAAAAATAATAATTGCAAATCTATTATATTGTTTGAACAAAAATGTCAAAATGTTAACATACAGAACCAAAGCGACAGGCCAAACATAGAACTGACAATTTGTGTTTAGAATAAGTTGTGTTGCTCTAGTTCGTAGCTGCTTTCATTATCACTTTATATATTGTTGCTCTTTTGGCCAAGAATAGTTTGTCCATTCCCGTGAGCACATTTGGCAAGTCTAGTAAAGCATGTGACTAGGAAATAGATTGAGATACAGATACCTTGCTCCCTCAGAAATTGTGAGTTGGAATGCGACCGATCTGTTCTAGATGACGGTCTTAAGTTTTTTATACTATTCTGAAATGAAACAAGTGATTGCAAGCTTATGGGGGAAAAGTTGTTCATTTTATTAAAATTCAAAGTGCAGAAAATTACTATTAACAATAAACAAATATCACCATATGGAAGTTTCTAATTTGCTCTTAACCTGTCCTAGAGCAGGTACCATTACCAACCCACCCAACCAACAACCATGAAAGGACTCTGTATGGCCTGCTTTGGCACTAGCACATTTTTGCTTTTGTTCATCTACTTTGAGCAATTATGTGTAGTGCCAATATAGGACAAAACGGACAAGGCTACATTGGAACAATGAGAAAACAAGGAACCGTACAGAACATGTGGTGGAAGACAACATCCAAAAACATACAGGAGTAAGCGATCTGAGTCTTCTCAACTGGAAAGTAATTCACATTTAATGTTTTATTTTAGGACTGTACTTCACACCTCAGTTTATCACATCATGATAATTGTTACAATTCTCATTAACACCATTTCCCCAAAGACTACAATTTCCAAGATCATCTGTAAGAACATTATAGTTCTAAATTAACAAGAGGACAATTTAAATGTTCAGTGTCAGGGGTTAAGGGGTGGTTGTATGATGTTTAAACAATTTTGTTGCTTTGAGCATTTTTGTCATTTAGAAGTAAAGAGTTGCATGCATTGTTATTATCATTAAATACATATAACATTTAATCTGCCACAAATTTTATATTAGTCATAAACTAAATAACATAACTGCTTGAGTTCAAGTTTATATTTAGCAGGATACACAAATATGAGGAGACTTTGATGGGCCTTGAAGTCTCCTTTCAGGGTACACTGAGTGGTAAGGATGTGATACATGGCCATGTATGTTAGACATAAACATGGGATAATTGAGAAAGTTAGAGTTGAATGATTGGCACCCTGTTTCATCCTTTTAATATTTCATTTTTTGAGACTTTTTAAAGTTCAATTTAATATACAATTGTTTTATTCTATACTATCTAATATGACCATGGTGAATTTCAATTGGTTGTCTAACAGTAGGTTGGATTTGTATGTTTTTTCAAAAGTATATAGTACATATAGCTAATAGTATAGGATACATTAAAAACAAAACATGAATTAGTTAAATGCAAAGAAAGATCAGGTATAACGATTGTAACGGCACCCCCAGGCATAAAAGGGTTAAACCGCCGTTTAGTCGATCTTCCCCTTCCAGAGATACAGGCACAGCTACTGCAGAACACCAAACTCCCGAACTGAATACAAGGGAATGCTCCAAACTCCCGAACTGCATACAAAATAGCACTCCAAACTCCTGAACTGGAACCTCCCGAATAGCTGCTAGCAGACGAACAGGAAAAGCACCCAAGCGGCTTACACTCCTGGCAATCAGTCTCTAACAACATACAGTTGATCCCCCCCAAGAATGAGACAAGGCTCCGTGTTGAGGGTTAAGCAGTGGTCTGGTTTATTGAGGGCTACCTGCCCGGTATTTATGCAGGTCTCCCACCTGGTGGACACTCCCCTAGAGGACCAGATGGAAGACTGTAACACAGACAGACATGTATCACATTCAGACACACAGATGTAAAACATCCCCACAATGCATCCTAATTTCCCTGCCTGCACGTAAAAGTATCCGGGGAGCTCTATAACACCGCAACCGGGTGGCGGCTATGTGTAACCACGACCAATTGACGGCACACGCTAGCTTCCCGGTGGTCGCGCCTTCGTGCAGCTTTCGGCTGTTTAACAGGGGAACACATAGGGACTGTACAGGCAGGGAAATAAACCGAACAACAGACGAATGGATGGAAAATAAATGTAATCCATATACAGACAGTTCTGTTACAACGATGTATATATTTCTATTTGAAGTTATTTTTTGTCAGACTAGCAAGTGCAGAATGTTTAAAACAAGTAGGCAGAATGTAAAAATTAAAAATATAAAGGGAATGCTATAAACTATAAACATATGACCAACATCACCTCTTCTGAAGCGCAATGTATGTACTATGTTAATCAATATTGAGCAATGTGAACTATATTGGAGCTATAAAAATAAGTTGAAAATCATAATCACTAAATATTTTGCAAAATTCTGCCTTGGAAAACGTCTTTATATTGGCTCACTTGCAATTAGCTTTGCATAACGTTTAATTACTAGAAATAAATATGTGATTAATATCATGCCAAGCAAAATAGGGTAACCCAATATCCAATCCATTTGCTCATCCATTGCTTCTTTTAAAACTGTTAGGGTAATCTACTAAAAGATAAATTGTCAGAAATCAAAGTGAATTCAAAGTAAATTTCAAATTTAAGGCCAAAATAGCTGAATTGAAAAAAAATCTCTCAGGCAGCTTTGCTTTGTTTAGCTACTTTGGTCTAGAATTTCAAATTTATGTTCAATTATCTTTGAATTCACAACAATTCTAATTTTAGTAAATATGCTTATGTTGTAAATGAAAATAAATATAAAATATTCCGGTTTGATGGAAAAATGCTCTGGTGCTCCCAGAGAAAATTCTGACTTTAAATGAGAAGCAAATATAAAGCACTGAGTGAGAATTCATAGATAACACTAATAATACTAATAAGTTAAGCATATGAAATGAGAGAAATCTCAATGTATCCATCCTGGTAAAAATATTTTATAAATAAATAAATATGCAGCCATATTCCATCACCAATCCCCAACAGTTTTATCGGAATCAGTTATACCCACGCTGACTCCTAATCATTAAAAATCATATTGGAGATGAACAAGTAAAACATTGTTGTTCATCAAATAGGTTTTTGGTCCATTAAAATCTGCCAGATTTGTGCTCTTGCTGTGTTGTGGGGGAGGTGTAATGGATCCGGGTGGATCCGGCTGGTTCTTCTACTGATAGTCTGTGCCTGGCTATTCATTAGATTAGGGTCTCTGACTGCCAAAAATGGAACCGCAGATCAGGGCGCAGAGAGATAATGGAAGTCTCCTTGGCTGAAAATGTGCTGAGAAGGGTCTCTTGAGCAATTGTCTGCTTAATTCCAGGAGGAATGTAGCTATCAGGTTACCCAATTGGATGAATGAATGTGTCTGTAGATTAGATGTAAGATCTTGTGCGGCTATTGCAGTCCCAGGAAAAAAGCGAATGAATAATAGGTTCAATTGACAAACTTGGCACCTTAGTTCTAACAAAAAAGCCAATGTTCCAAATTTATATTCAATAATTATTATCATAAGAGGGATAATAAAGTTAATGTTGTCATTCTATATGATTAATTATTTAAAAACTAAGAGCTGCCCAGAACAATTATATTTTTCATTCATAACTGACAAATGATGACTGTTAGTTACATTTAATTTCAAAAAAGATGTTTTTACGTTGTCTGGCAAAAATTGGTAATCGCCTAACTGTAAGATTTTTGGCTTCTTTTGTATTAACAGCCATAGATATCATGGGCCTATTAAATTATTCATTTGATGTCCTTGAGTCTTGTTAAAGTCTAGATTGCAATTACAAAAAAAAAACTAATCTGTGTTCTTCTCCCTCTGTAATGGCTGCTTTTTATACTGAATATGTGCTTCTAGATGTAAAATACTAGGAGTAAAGTATGTTTTCTGCTTACATATGGTTTGAGTGTTATCTTGTCCTCTTCTCTTCCAGGTTCCGGAGAGGAGACATTAAGCACCTTCACTGGCAGTGTTTGGCAATGGTAGAACTCACACTGGTGAGCTATGTGGATCCGGTGGTTCTAGACTTGCCAACTATGGCCTTGGAGGAAAGCACTTGAAGGACAGAGATAATGTTCCATCATCCTCTGTTCATGTCAGCTGGAAAAGAAATGTGTATCCCACACACAATTGTTTATCTGCATATACATACAGAGTCTGTATTATACCAATCGTAAAGTGATAATGCCAGGGCATGCATCTTAATTACTAAATATTGAAATTATTTATATGAATATGTAGGGGATCTCATTAGCATATAATCAGATGTTGTGAACAGATGTGTTTCATACATGCAATTCTAGTATAATGTTAACCTTTTTTGTAGCTTGAAATTTAAAAACCAGCAAGATAACAAATGAACATCATCTAATTAGCATGGAAACACAACAGTCCAATATGAAGGTGTTAGAAACCTGAAGAATGAGTGGCTAATGGTTGTGCAGCAGGACTGAGTTAATGTGTTCCTCTGCACACCTGAGGTTACAGGATACAAAAACCGCATCATCATCTGAACACAACACTGTTGGCATCATTACTCTCATAGACATCACTTACCAGGAAGACAGTACAGTTAATAATACCCCAGAATAATTATATGAAACTTGGCTGGACTAATGCACTGCAATGAGATGAGAACAACTTGTACCCTACTGCTTTGAGTAAGCACCCATTGATATAACTTGTCTAAGGTGTTTATTAGATCTTGCACCCCCCCTACTACATGAATAACAGGCTGTGTGCATTTGTAAAAAATATTAATGTATTGATAACATGCAGCTAATTTAATTTATCTCAAAGAAACCTAGTTTATCAACAGCTTTCTTTTAAAATAACTGCATTAATTAAAAAAGTAAATATATAACTACTTTTCAGCATAGCCATTTAGATTTTGTCATATCTGTATATTGTTGAATTCAACAAAAGAATTTGGTCTAGATTATTTTAGAAAATCCTATTCTATAAATGACATCAGTAAAAGCTCTTACTATTTTGTTTTTGTAAATCAGGGGATTGGAATTCCAAAAAGTAATTTATTCAGTATGATGGATTAATTCTGTTGTGTAAAATAATTAATAATAAGAAAGCTTAGTACGTGATGCATCTCTAGAAATTTGTGTTGGTGAATGAGCAGTTTCCCCAGTCACAATAATAATATTTGAATCAGACAGCAATTTTATCCCATGGAGAATAGACCTGGAATCATTTATTTTATCTGTGTGGGGTTTGCAAAAGAACTCTGGTAGATTCACTATTAATGTAAACACCAATAATAAAATTGTATATAAACTGTCTAGATTAGTGACCGTATTGTACACAATTTAGCCTAATCACTGTTATGTCTGTAAGGTTGAAAAATCTTTTAACATCTATATTGCAAAATAAAGTAAATAAACATATTCTATCTTTTCAGATATTTATTAAAAATATACACACATTAATTAGTGCTATAAATACCCTGCTTCATTTGTTATACAATAGCTGCTAACTGACATATTGTCTGATATATCATAAACTAGATAGACTTTACCTAAATATGGAAAAGATTTTTCTTGTGAGCCATTCCCTATATATCTGCATTATCGGACATTGATTACCATCTTTCCATTTTATGAAAAAATTGAAGGACAAATGGATGTCTTCTTGAAGGATTCTGACAGTTTACAGTATAAGAGATCAATTCTACCAACATTTTGATAAAGTAAGAAAGAATAAATCCATAAGTGTAGATTTTGCGTTGGCTGGGCCCGATAGATGATAATGTAGTCTAACATTACAAGGAAATGCATTTGAGAGAACGGACGCGTTTGGTAATTTAATTTTGCATAGACGCAGCATTTATAGAATGACCATTATTATTATAGTAAATAATGTTTAAACAGAAGATGAGGCCTGAGTATGTGAAATTATCTCTGATAAGAAGCCTCAAAATAAACGGATAATAATATTAAAGCATCTTCTTGACAACTCTAGCCATTATTTTATTTTTTTGCCTGGTAAAAATGATGTGTTTTTCAGAAAATATACCTGTAGTAATAAATGAAAAATATGTTTTTCTATCTGCACACATTGTTTTCGCTGCTGACCTTTGTCTGTGGTGTCTGCTGCTGAAGAGTAGATGATTCCCTCCCATCAAGTATACATTTGGACAAATTCCAAAACTCCACATTCAGGAGCCCAAGACTAGTTTGAACAACCACTGAGACTGTTTACCTGTAAAGAAGAACTATCATACAACAAGCCAACATTTGCACATTCTCCAAATGCAGAACTGACCAGTAACGAGTTTTGCCATGGGTAGAGGAGAGATAACAAAGTACTCAGAGCTCCATCAGCTGTTCCATGGCCATTTGAAACAGTCTGATTTTTAAACATACCCAGTCCAGCATAGAACTCAGAGCTCCATCAGCTGTTCCATGGCCATTTGAAACAGTCTGATTTTTAAACATACCCAGTCCAGCATAGAACTCAGAGCTCCATCAGCTGTTCCATGGCCATTTGAAACAGTCTGATATTTAAACATACCCAGTCCAGCATAGAACTCAGAGCTCCATCAGCTGTTCCATGGCCATTTGAAACAGGTAGCCTTCTGGAAGACTGACATTTCATTATATTTCTACATACCCTGTTAATTTTGTTGTAGGTGTATGTTTTTGTATTTAGTGACTATTATTTAGTTTTATTATTTTCAATGTATACATTTTCATGTCTTTGTAACTATAGCCTGTGCTAATCATGCAAAGTATTTTATCACCTTTGTCTTTGTCCATCATGTTAAAAGTTAGTTTAACCAGCTCAGGCCCATATATCTTTCCTGTTCCTTGTTTAATGGTTTTATTTCCCTACTTAAATACCTCTGTCTTATCTCTGTAATTCTCAATCTTAGCTTTTGTTTTTCCTTAAATGACCTTAAATCAAATGTCCATCTATGCACCCCCCCCCCATCTCTTAGCCCATCTGACCCTAATATACATCTCTCTCCCACAGTCTGATTTTTAAACATACCCAGCAGCATAGAACTCAGAGCTCCATCAGCTGTTCCATGGCCATTTGAAACAGGTAGCATTCTGGAAGACTGATTTCCCTCCCACCCCATGCTTATTTCCTCATTTATAGATAGTCTCCCACACAACTTTCAATCTACTGAAATGACAGGTGCAACCACTGATAAGCACACCCTTTCAATCTCTTAACCCTATAGAACACATACCCTCTCTCCCTACAGATAGATTTATCACACACCAATACTATATACTTTAATTTAATTTTTGTTTTTCGCAATTTCTGTTTCATTTTCAACTACACACCTCATACCACTAACATGAATCCAAATATAACCTAACTGTTATTCTTAATAACCCTTTTCTCAATCCAATTTTGTTCACACCACTACCAGCATAAGCACACACCTCAAACTGAACACAAATTATCATACACCATGGCATGCTCTGTTCCTGTAACTTATCTGCTGAGTGCTGGTGGAGAGTTCTAAAAAAATAGCCCTCCTACCAGCACCTCATAAAATTATAAAGTATCCCATTCACTATATGGCCAAACAAGAATGATGTCCAAACTCCTATTCCTTATGTTACTTGCCCTTGCAAATGATGTGGAGTCTAACCCTGGTCCCCCACCTAATTCTAGTCCTAAATTCCCCACTAAAAAAGGCCTCTATTTTGTGCACTGCAACATCCGTAGTTTACTCCCTAAACTGGATGCACTGCAAGCCTGGTGTTCCCATTACAAACCAAAAATCATTGTACTCTTAGAATCATGGTTAACGACTAAAATACCAGACACCGCCATTGCAATACAGGGGTATTCATGTTTTAGAAATGACAGAGCAAAGAGGGGAGGAGGCATTGTTATTTATGTTGACAATTCCATAACGTTTACCCCTTTACAAAACCTTAGTCCTCCTGACACCTTTGATTTCCTTTCTGGCACAATTGAGATCCCGTGCAGTAAATCAGTCATTGTTGCAGGAATATACCGCCCACCTAGCTCCCCTGTGCATTCCTTTTCTGACATAGCCCATCTCCTTAGTGAAACCATAGCTCAAAACCCTAAGAGTGAACTGTTGGTCTTTGGAGATTTTAATATTGATTGGCTGAATCCTAAAAATAACAGTTCTTGCACGTTGTTTAAGACTTTGCAGCTAACGCAATTAATCTCCTCCCCAACTCGCATAAACATTAAAAGCCATAAACATACCCTGCTAGATTGGATTCTCTCCACTTCTCCTGATAGAATCCAGGCAGCGGGTGTTCTCCCAAACACTTTCAGTGATCATTGTTTAGTATACTGCGTGTGCAAAATAAAGGCTATTAAATCCACTCCCAAGGTTAAAATAACTAGGTCCTTCAAAAAATGTAATCTTGAATCCTTTCTAAAGGACATCAAGAACCTCCCATGGCACAGATTAAACATTATCCCAGATCTAGACTGTGCTGTTGAATTCTTTCAGTCTGAACTCCTACAAATTTGGAATTTGCATGCCCCGCTGCGTAAGGTGAGGGTAAAAGGAGCACATATGAACTGGATCACAGCTGACCCCATCCAAATGTACCAGTTTCGGGATTCAAATGTACCAGTTTCAGGATTCTTTGTGGTCAAAGTTTAAGCGTACTAGCTCTATGAATGATCACCGTGCAAATAGACAATGGCAAAATATATGCACAAAACAAACAAAATTGGCCAAGGCCCAATATTTCTATGAAAATCTGAACAACAACATCTCAAACCCTAGATACTTTTGGAAAGTCATAAATAAACTACAAACTCCCCCAATCCACTCCCAACCCTCCACTGGATAACCAAACCCTGCAACTTCCCTTAGATGTAGCAAATGCCTTTAACAATTATTTTGTTGGATGCTCTACTGCCCTGATTGCCAAGCTAATAAATGACACGCATCCTGAAACTACAAATGTGGATCAGGTCCCACTAAATTTGCAAAGTCCCAATATAGACAAATTCATTTTTAGACCTGTACCTGTTAGTGTCATTGAAAAACATCTTAATAATCTAAAAATGAAAAACCAGTCCGGACCTGATCAAATCCCAGCAATGCTGTTGAAGTTCAGTGCGCCGGCAATTGCTAAACCCGTCTCAACTCTACTTAAGGAATCCTTGGTGTCTGGATACATACCCAAACTTTGAAAGACTGCGAGAGTAGTGCCTATCCATAAAAGTGGTGACACTACATTGGTTTCTAACTATTGCCCAATATCATTGCTCCCGGTATTGTCAAAAATCTTAGAAAAATGTGTCCATACGCAACTATGTGAGTACTACCAACAAACTGTCTGACTCCTGATCAATCGGGCTTTCACCAGAATCACTCCACTACAACTGCCCTCTTTTTGCAATGACATCCAAACTGGCATGGAACAAGGAGATCTAACTGGAGCTATTTTCCTTGATTTTGCTAAGGCCTTTGACACAGTAGACCACGACATTCTACCGCACAAACTCAAGTATTGGTGATCATTCGCTAAACTGGTTTCGATCGTATGTATCGGATCGCTCGCAATATGTGTCCATTTCTGACAGTGACTCCCTCCCTCTCCCAGTCACGTGCGGTGCTCCCCAAGGTTCCATTCTCGGCCCCCTACTATTCACGTTATTTATAAATGATCTGCCTAACGTCTGCAAATCCTCAAATGTACACATGTCCGCAGATGACACAGTAATCAATATGAGCAAACCCGATGTACTGCAGCTTAAGGCTGTGCTCCAAGACCAGTTTACAGAGGTAGAAAAGTGGATCGCAAAAAACAAACTCTTCCTGAACACTGACAAAACTGTCACAATGATCTTTGGAACAGTACCTAAATTACACAATTCCCACCTATCCATCCAAACAAATTCAAATGGTACACTGACCGCAGTCCACTCTTTCAAATACTTGGGTATGATGTTAGACCCCAATCTATCTTTTGGCCTGCACAAAGAAAAGCTTGCATCTAAACTTTATCCAAAACTAGGTGCCCTGTACAGAAACAAATCCTGCCTAAGCCCTACAGTAAAGGAAAAGATTGTACTGCAAATGCTGATGCCAATCATTGATTATGGGGATGTAGTATATGCATCTGCATCGCAATCCCATATTAATAAACTCAACACATTGTATAACTCTTTCTGCCGATTTGTGCTACAATGTAATTACAGGACTCACCATTGTGACATGCTAAAAGAACTAAACTGGCTGTCGCTGGAATTCAGACGCACCTTTCATCTTTCCAGCCTTGTGTTTAAGAGCTTTTCTGAGCTCTTAAGAGCTGTTCCCACTTCCTATAACCTCCGATCCAGTACCAACACTTTATTTAATCTACCTCAATACAAAAAGAAAGCAGCCATAACCTCCTTCTCCTACATAGCACTGCAATTGTGGAAGACCTCCAGCACAATTTAAACTCTTCCCTAAGCCTAAAGTCCTTTAAAAGATCCCTCTCTACATACCTCAAAACAGAACGCACCTGTCATGGTTGATTATATATTTCCTGCCTGTTCTATGTTAAATTTTGTATATATTGTGTATTAATATTGTTTTTGTATTTTATTGTACCCTAATTGTAACAATGCAATGATTTGTGGACCCAGGACATACTTGAAAACGAGAGAAATCTCAATATATCTTTCCTGGTAAAATATTTTATAAATAAATAAATGCACAGGTCTGTCCTGTTAGCTACATGTATAATGATAGTATTTTTATATTACAAAATAAGAGCTGTCTCAAAAAATAAGGCTAACTATATATATATATATATATATATATATATATATTCTATGATTTTAGTGTTGTTTTTTTTATACTAGCCAAAACTGCATCTGTATGGATAAGAAAGACAAAGTCCAGCAAAGGCTCCAGTTCTTCCAAACACAGTATAGAGAGACACAAGAAGACAAGGAGTCCAGCATATCCCCAAATCTTCAAAGTGATGACAAATACAAAATATAAAAACACACCAAGGTATGCCTCAAGCAGACCCAAATTATCCTCCAATAAAGTCAATAAAATCAAAATACAGTTTCAGCCTTCACTCTCTGGATAGGCCAATGTTGATGTCAGAGCTTTTTTCAAAAGGCCATGTTACATGTAACAAAGAAGTGGTCTATGTACCACGTCCCATGTTCCAACTCTACAATGCAAAACATTGCAGCTCTGCAGGAACAGTATGATTACTTTCCCGGTTTAGATGTCTCTAGTAGCTGTCACTGACAAATAGCAGAGGGAATCTAGGCTATTTCAACATGATGGTCTCATAGACATCATTTGATGGGTTCAGTGCTGCATTTTGAGGTGCATGTAACTAGCTTCTAAATGCTTTCCTGTGGGCGGAGAGCATCTCTGAGAGGGAGAAAAGCAAGAAAATGTGCTTTATTTTGTAGGAAAAGGTAGGGGCAGTAACTTAACTAGTTAGAAAGACACTATGGTGTCAGGAATACAGGTTTGTGTTTCTAATGCTATAATGTTCCTTTAAGCAGTAAGCGGGCCAAAATTTTACATAGATTTATCTCCAAATCTATACACTCACTAGCATAACAGCTAGCACAATGTACAGATGGAATTTTAAGCCCCTTTTAAAAGAGCTAGGATCAATAAGGACATGACAGGTTTCCTTTGAGGTTAGAAAGGGGTTAACATCTGAGTTAGATTACATAAGAAGATTAAAAGATTGAAAAGGGTTAAAGTTATGCTATATGGGGTGTTTAGAATTATTAGAGTGGGGTTAAATTGAGTATTGTGGTTCCTTGTGTGTTTAATTTCTAAGGGAATTTAAATCTTTGAGTGCTTACATTTGGGTCCAAGGAAAGAGTTTGTTTAGGTTTTGGGAGGGTTGAATTTAGGGTTAGGAAAAATGGAATGTTTAGGGTACAGGCATATGGAGTTTAAAGGGTTATTTACTCACCCTCTTATTATTAATAGTAGAACTGCAGAAGCTGTTATACAGTGTTCATCACTCATTGCTGTCTGTGTTCCTCCTGCAAGGCATTTCTGGTGTGGGAGCATGTTAGTTGGCAAATTATCCCTTCCACTTCCTGTCCAGCCTCAAAAACAGAGCTCTACAACCGTTTCTGCGCAGTGGCGTACACACAATCCATGGGGCCCCGGTGTGAAACTGATCCATGGCCCCCCCTCCCCCTGACAGACACACACACACATACAGACAGACAGATACATACAGACACACACATACATACACAGAGGCACATACAGACACACACACCCACAGGACACACATACATACAAACAGACAGGCACACATACAGACAGACACACACACAAACACACAGACACACACAAACACACGACATACATACAAAGACACATACATACATACACAATGACAGACACACATACAAACAACACACACATATACAAAATATTTTAGTCACCCTCCTGTTTCTGACCTTCCCTGGGGTCCAGTGGTGGCTCAGGTTGATGGGAGTTCCCACTCTGACTCCCTCTCCTTCCTCCTGCGTGGCTCTGATAGTTGGGAGGAGTGACGGGCAGTCGCTTCCTCCCAGCAGTTATGTCATCACAGGGGGCCCGGTCGTGCTGTTAAAGCGCCCAGCGCTGACCGGGCCCCTTGAAAATTCATCTCCATTGGGTGGCCCTAACAGCATGGACCACCCGATCGACCCCTTGAATGGCGGCCCCGGTGGTTTGCCACTACAGTTGCAGCTACGACCCCTATACGTACGCCAGTGTTTTTGCGGGTCTGTTATCGTAGGAAGCTGACTGGACAACAAAGGACACTGGCCAAGGGTTCTGGCACTTATGTCTCCTTACCAGCCAATCTAAGGCCCAAAAAGGCACATTATAAATGCTGAAAATGGACACTCCCTACAGGACAGGTAACTATAGGAAGGTGCCTACTCTTTCTAATGGGAAATTTATCCCTGGTTACGTAATTTAAATGATGACACAAAAGTAATTTTCTTTGTCTGGTAATTTTCTGTCCTTACGTTTGGACAAAAATAACTAGGTGTTATCCTCCCAGTCACCTTCTCCAGTTCAGGGCCTCTGATTGATCACCTCTATTTCTTGAATTTAATGGCCATATCCTCATGCTTTGTGTCCAACTGACACTAACATTTAGTTATAGATTTTTTTTTTTAAATCTGCCGGAAGTGAGCTATTATATAAAAGGAGATTGTTTCTATTTGATTCTTTAGTAAAATGATTAAAATTGATTCAACGATTAGATGCATAATTGACATGAACAGGGGTGTACAAACCTGTAATCACTTCAATGAGACAAAGTAGTTAGTTACAGAACTGGTTTTAAATAGTCAATTAAAAAGGAGTATTAAACTATCCATCGCCTAATAAGAGATACATTGGACTGTTGGACAATCTGAACACTGTAATCTGACTGATACATGGACATTCTTTGGTGCAGCACCAATTTAGCATTCCCTACATGTTCAAGTGAAACAATTTGCATATTTACATGTATACCACAGTTAGTATAAGCAGAACGCTCGTTATTTTTTATTGTTAATGCTCCACTTAGTCCCCCTCCTTGTGAGAGCATTATATTTTATAGTGTTGTTGCCAACATTTCTCCATTTTGTTATATTTTAAGTGTACTTTTACATTTCTCACCATGACTTGAATGTAGAGTTGTGAAAGGCTAGTCCTGGTTTTAGATTTACAAACAAGGTGTGGAAAGGTGGCGCTATTAAAATACAGTGAAAAGTGAAATTTCAGCTGCTAAAAACACTCCGTGGGTACTCCTATACACCCACCACACATAAAAGATCACCAAGAGGAACAGAGAAACTTAAAGGTTTGCAGGTATAGCCTTTAAACCCTCAGTTCTCTCGAGTGTAGCGCTACGTGTTGTTTTGAAGAATAGATTAGTGAATATATATATATAGTGCTTTATATGCACTTACCCTCTATGTCACACTTGTATTACATAGAGAAAAAGGGGAAAAAGAAAGAGATACAAATAATTGTG
>OW240914.1:148098138-148139311 GCA_933207985.1 Pelobates cultripes | reverse complement strand
TGACTTTAAATGAGAAGCAAATATAAAGCACTGAGTGAGAATTCATAGATAACACTAATAATACTAATAAGTTAAGCATATGAAATGAGAGAAATCTCAATGTATCCATCCTGGTAAAAATATTTTATAAATAAATAAATATGCAGCCATATTCCATCACCAATCCCCAACAGTTTTATCGGAATCAGTTATACCCACGCTGACTCCTAATCATTAAAAATCATATTGGAGATGAACAAGTAAAACATTGTTGTTCATCAAATAGGTTTTTGGTCCATTAAAATCTCCCAGATTTGTGCTCTTGCTGTGTTGTGGGGGAGGTGTAATGGATCCGGGTGGATCCGGCTGGTTCTCTTCTACAGATAGTCTGTGCCTGGCTATTCATTAGATTAGGGTCTCTGACTGCCAAAAATGGAACCGCAGATCAGGGCGCAGAGAGATAATGGAAGTCTCCTTGGCTGAAAATGTGCTGAGAAGGGTCTCTTGAGCAATTGTCTGCTTAATTCCAGGAGGAATGTAGCTATCAGGTTACCCAATTGGATGAATGAATGTGTCTGTAGATTAGATGTAAGATCTTGTGCGGCTATTGCAGTCCCAGGAAAAAAGCGAATGAATAATAGGTTCAATTGACAAACTTGGCACCTTAGTTCTAACAAAAAAGCCAATGTTCCAAATTTATATTCAATAATTATTATCATAAGAGGGATAATAAAGTTAATGTTGTTATTCTATATGATTAATTATTTAAAAACTAAGAGCTGCCCAGAACAATTATATTTTTCATTCATAACTGACAAATGATGACTGTTAGTTACATTTAATTTCAAAAAAGATGTTTTTACATTGTCTGGCAAAAATTGGTAATCGCCTAACTGTAAGATTTTTGGCTTCTTTTGTATTAACAGCCATAGATATCATGGGCCTATTAAATTATTCATTTGATGTCCTTGAGTCTTGTTAAAGTCTAGATTGCAATTACAAAAATCTGTGTTCTTCTCCCTCTGTAATGGATGCTTTTTATACTGAATATGTGGTTCTAGATGTAAAATACTAGGAGTAAAGTATGTTCTGTGCTTACATATGGTTTGAGTGTTATCTTGTCCTCTTCTCTTCCAGGTTCCGGAGAGGAGACATTAAGCACCTTCACTGGCAGTGTTTGGCAATGGTAGAACTCACACTGGTGAGCTATGTGGATCCGGTGGTTCTAGACTTGCCAACTATGGCCTTGGAGGAAAGCACTTGAAGGACAGAGATAATGTTCCATCATCCTCTGTTCATGTCAGCTGGAAAAGAAATGTGTATCCCACACACAATTGTTTATCTGCATATACATACAGAGTCTGTATTATACCAATCGTAAAGTGATAATGCCAGGGCATGCATCTTAATTACTAAATATTGAAATTATTTATATGCATATGTAGGGGATCTCATTAGCATATAATCAGATGTTGTGAACAGATATGTGTTTCATACATGCAATCCTAGTCTAATGTTAACCTTTTTTGTAGCTTGAAATTTAAAAACCAGCAAGATAACAAATGAACATCATCTAATTAGCATGGAAACACAACAGTCCAATATGAAGGTGTTAGAAACCTGAAGAATGAGTGGCTAATGGTTGTGCAGCAGGACTGAGTTAATGTGTTCCTCTGCACACCTGAGGTTACAGGATACAAAAACCGCATCATCATCTGAACACAACACTGTTGGCATCATTACTCTCATAGACATCACTTACCAGGAAGACAGTACAGTTAATAATACCCCAGAATAATTATATGAAACTTGGCTGGACTAATGCACTGCAATGAGATGAGAACAACTTGTACCCTACTGCTTTGAGTAAGCACCCATTGATATAACTTGTCTAAGGTGTTTATTAGATCTTGCACCCCCCCTACTACATGAATAACAGGCTGTGTGCATTTGTAAAAATATTAATGTATTGACAACATGCAGCTAATTTAATTTATCTCAAAGAAACCTAGTTTATCAACAGCTTTCTTTTAAAATAACTGCATTAATTAAAAAAGTAAATATATAACTACTTTTCAGCATAGCCATTTAGATTTTGTCATATCTGTATATTGTTGAATTCAACAAAAGAATTTGGTCTAGATTATTTTAGAAAATCCTATTCTATAAATGACATCAGTAAAAGCTCTTACTATTTTGTTTTTGTAAATCAGGGGATTGGAATTCCAAAAAGTAATTTATTCAGTATGATGGATTAATTCTGTTGTGTAAAATAATTAATAATAAGAAAGCTTAGTATGTGATGCATCTCTAGAAATTTGTGTTGGTGAATGAGCAGTTTCCCAGTCACAATAATAATATTTGAATCAGACAGCAATTTTATCCCATGGAGAATAGACCTGGAATCATTTTGTTTTATCTGTGTGGGGTTTGCAAAAGAACTTTGGTAGATTCACTATTAATGTAAATACCAATAATAAAATTGTATATAAACTGTCTAGATTAGTGACTGTATTGTACACAATTTAGCTTAATTACTGTTATGTCTGTAAGGTTGAAAAATCTTTTAACATCTAAATTGCAAAATAAAGTAAATAAACATATTCTATCTTTTCAGATATTTATTAAAAATATACACACATTAATTAGTGCTATAAATACCCTGCTTCATTTGCTATACAATAGCTGCTAACTGACATATTGTCTGATATATCATAAACTGGATAGACTTTACCTAAATATGGAAAAGATTTTTCTTGTGAGCCATTCCCTATATATCTGCATTATCGGGCATTGATTACCATCTTTCCATTTTATGAAAAAAATGAAGGACAAATGGATGTCTTCTTGAAGGATTCTGACAGTTTACAGTATAAGAGATCAATTCTACCAACATTTTGATAAAGTAAGAAAGAATAAATCCATAATTGTAGATTTTGCGTTGGCTGGGCCCGATAGATGATAACATTACAAGGAAATGCATTTGAGAGAACGGACGCGTTTGGTAATTTAATTTTGCATAGACGCAGCATTTATAGAATGACCATTATTATTATAGTAAATAATGTTGAGGCCTGACTATGTGAAATTATCTCTGATAAGAAGCCACAAAATAAACGGATAATAATATTAAAGCATCTTCTTGACAACTCTAGCCATTATTTTATTTTTTTGCCTGGTAAAAATGATGTGTTTTTCAGAAAATATACCTGTAGTAATAAATGAAAAATATGTTTTTCTATCTGCACACGTTATTGTTTTCGCTGCTGATCTTTGTCTGTGGTGTCTGCTGCTGAAGAGTAGTGATGTCGCGAACCGTTCGCGGCGAACTCCGGTCAGCTGACACAATCCGGCCAATCTCCAGCAGACCCTCCCTCCCAGACCCTCCTACCTCCTGGACAGCATCCATGTTGAAGCTGCCCATCCCATCAAGTATACATTTGGACAAATTCCAAAACTCCACATTCAGGAGCCCAAGACTAGTTTGTACAACCACTGAGACTTTTTACCTGTAAAGAAGAACTACCATACAACAAGCCAACATTTTGCACATTCTTCAAATGCAGAATTGACCAGTAATGAGTTTTGCCATGGGTAGAGGAGAGATAACAAAGTACTCAGAGCTCCATCAGCTGTTCCATGGCCATTTGAAACAGTCTGATTTTTAAACATACCTAGTCCAGCATAGAACTCAGAGCTCCATCAGCTGTTCCATGGCCATTTGAAACAGGGAGCCTTCTGGAAGACTGACATTTCATTATATTTCTACATACCCTGTTAATTTTGTTGTATGTGTATGTTTTGGATTTAGTGACTATTATTTAGTTTTATTATTTTCAATGTATACATTTTCATGTCTTTGTAACTATAGCCTGTGCTAATCATGCAAAGTATTTTATCACCTTTGCCTTTGTCCATCATGTTAAAAGTTAGTTTAACCAGCTCAGGCCCATATATCTTTCATGTTCCTTGTTTAATGGTTTTATTTCCCTACTTAAATACCGCTCTCTTATCTCTGTAATTCTCAATTTTAGCTTTTGTTTTTCCTTAAATGACCTTAAATCAAATGTCCATCTATGCACCCCCCTATCCCCCATCTCTTAGCTCATCTGACCCTAATATACATCTCTCTCCCACAGTCTGATTTTTAAACATACCCAGTCCAGCATAGAACTCAGAGCTCCATCAGCTGTTCCATGGCCATTTGAAACAGGTAGCCTTCTGGAAGACTGATCAATTGGGCTTTCACCAGAATCACTCCACTACAACTGCCCTCTTAAAAGTTTGCAATGACATCCAAACTAGCATGGAACAAGGAGATCTAACTGGAGCTATTTTCCTTGATTTTGCTAAGGCCTTTGACACAGTAGACCACGACATTCTACCGCACAAACTCAAGTAGGGGTGATCATTCGCTAACCTGGTTTCGATCGTATGTATCGGGTAGCTCGCAATATGTGTACATTTCTGACAGCGACTCCCTCCCTCTCCCAGTCACGAGAGGAACATGTCCTTTAAGAGATCCCTCTCTACATACCTCAAAACAGAACGCACCTGTCATGTTCCCCAAGGTTCCATTCTCAGCCCCCTACTATTTACATTATTTATAAATGATCTGCCTAATGTCTGCAAATCCTCAAATGTACACATGTACGCAGATGACACGGTAATCTATGCAAGCAATTCCGATCTACCACAGCTTGAGGCTGTGCTCCAAGACCAGTTTACAGAGGTAGAAAAGTGGATCGCAAAAAACAAACTCTTCCTGAACACTGACAAAACTGTCACAATGATGTTTGGAACAGTACCTAAATTACACAAATTACACAATTCCCACCTATCCATCAAAACAAATTCAAATGGTACACTGACCGCAGTCCACTCTTTCAAATACTTGGGTATGATGTGAGACCCCAATCTATCTTTTGGCCTGCACAAAGAAAAGCTTGCATCTAAACTTTATCCAAAACTAGGTGCCCTGTACAGAAACAAATCCTGCCTAAGCCCTACAGTAAATGAAAAGATTGTACTGCAAATGCTGATGCCAATCATTGATTATGGGGATGTAGTATATGTGTCTGCATCGCAATCCCACATTAATAAACTCAACACATTGTATAACTCGTTCTGCCGATTTGTGCTACAGTGTAATATCAGGACTCACCATTGTGACATGCTAAAAGAACTAAACTGTCTGTTGCTGGAATCCAGACGCACCCTTCATCTTTCCAGCCTTGTGTTTAAGAGCTTTTCTGGGAAACTCCCACCCCACCTGAACACAATACTTTCCTCAGCTGTTCCCACTTCCTATAACCTCCGATCCAGTACCAACACTTTATTTAATCTACCTCAATACAAAAAGAAAGCAGCCTTATCCTACTTCTCCTACATAGCACTGCAATTGTGGAACGACCTCCCTCACAATTTAAACTCTTCCCTAAGCCTAAAGTCCTTTAAGAGATCCCTCTCTACATACCTCAAAACAGAACGCATCTGTCATGGTTGATTATATATTTCCTGCCTGTTCTATGTAAAAAATTTTATTAATTGTGTATTAATATTGTTTTTGTATTTTATTGTACCCTAATTGGAACAATGCAATGATTTGTGGACCCAGGACATACTTGAAAGCGAGAGAAATCTCAATATATCTTTCCTGGTAAAATATTTTATAAATAAATAAATAAATGCACAGGTCTGTCCTGTTAGTTACATGTATAATGATAGTATTTTTATATTACAAAATAAGAGCTGTCTCAAAAAATAAGGCTAACTATATATATATATATATATATATATTCTATGATTTTAGTGTTGTTTTTTTATACTAGCCAAAACTGCATCTGTATGGATAAGAAAGACAAAGTCCAGCAAAGGCTCCAGTTCTTCCAAACACAGTATAGAGAGACACAAGAAGACAAGGAGTCCAGCATATCCCCAAATCTTCAAAGTGATGACAAATACAAAATATAAAAACACACCAAGGTATGCCTCAAGCAGACCCAAATTATCCTCCAATAAAGTCAATAAAATCAAAATACAGTTTCAGCCTTCACTCTCTGGATAGGCCAATGTTGATGTCAGAGCTTTTTTCAAAAGGCCATGTTACATGTAACAAAGAAGTGGTCTATGTACCACGTCCCATGTTCCAACTCTACAATGCAAAACATTGCAGCTCTGCAGGAACAGTATGATTACTTTCCCGGTTTAGATGTCTCTAGTAGCTGTCACTGACAAATAGCAGAGGGAATCTAGGCTATTTCAACATGATGGTCTCATAGACATCATTTGATGGGTTCAGTGCTGCATTTTGAGGTGCATGTAACTAGCTTCTAAATGCTTTCCTGTGGGTGGAGAGCATCTCTGAGAGGGAGAAAAGCAAGAAAATGTGCTTTATTTTGTAGAAAAAGGTTGGGGCAGTAACTTAACTAGTTAGAAAGACACTATGGTGTCAGGAATACAGGTTTGTGTTTCTAATGCTATAATGTTCCTTTAAGCAGTAAGCGGGCAGTGGGCCAAAATTTTACATAGATTTATCTCCAAATCTATACACTCACTAGCATAACAGCTAGCACAATGTACAGATGGAATTTTAAGCCCCTTTTAAAAGAGCTAGGATCAATAAGGACATGACAGGTTTCCTTTGAGGTTAGAAAGGGGTTAACATCTGAGTTAGATTACATAAGAAGATTAAAAGATTGAAAAGGGTTAAAGTTATGCTATATGGGGTGTTTAGAATTATTAGAGTGGGGTTAAATTGAGTATTGTGGTTCCTTGTGTGTTTCATTTCTAAGGGAATTTAAATCTTTGAGTGCTTACATTTGGGTCCAAGGAAAGAGTTTGTTTAGGTTTTGGGAGGGTTGAATTTAGGGTTAGGAAAAATGGAATGTTTAGGGTACAGGCATATGGAGTTTAAAGGGTTATTTACTCACCCTCTTATTATTGATAGTAGAACTGCAGAAGCTGTTATACAGTGTTCATCACTCATTGCTGTCTGTGCTCCTCCTGCAAGGCATTTCCGGTGTGGGAGCATGTTTGTTGGCAAATTATCCCTTCCACTTCCTGTCCAGCCTCAAAAACAGAGCTCTACAACCGTTTCTGCGCAGTGACGTACACACAATCCATGGGGCCCCGGTGCAAAACTGATCCATGGCCCCCCCTCCCCCTGACAGACACACACACACATACAGACAGACAGATACATACAGACACACACATACATACACAGAGGCACATACAGACACACACACCCACAGGACACACATACATCCAAACAGACAGGCACACATACAGACAGACACACACACAAACACACAGACACACACAAACACACGACATACATACAAAGACACATACATACATACATACACAATGACAGACACACATACATACATACAAACAACACACACATATACAAAATATTTTAGTCACCCTCCTGTTTCTGACCTTCCCTGGGGTCCAGTGGTGGCTCAGGTTGATGGGAGTTCCCACTCTGACTCCCTCTCCTTCCTCCTGCGCGGCTCTGATAGTTGGGAGGAGTGACGGGCAGTCGCTTCCTCCCAGCAGTTATGTCATCACAGGGGGCCCGGTCGTGCTGTTAAAGCGCCCAATGCTGACCGGGCCCCCTGAAAATCCATCTCCATTGGGTGGCCCTAACAGCATGGACCACCCGATCGACCCCTTGAATGGGGGCCCTGGTGGTTTGCCACTACAGTTGCAGCTACGACCCCTATACGTACGCCAGTGTTTTTGCGGGTCTGTTATCGTAGGAAGCTGACTGGACAACAAAGGACACTGGCCAAGGGTTCTGGCACTTATGTCTCCTTACCAGCCAATCTAAGGCCCAAAAAGGCACATTATAAATGCTGAAAATGGACACTCCCTACAGGACAGGTAACTATAGGAAGGTGCCTACTCTTTCTAATGGGAAATTTATCCCTGGTTATGTAATTTAAATGATGACACAAAAGTAATTTTCTTTGTCTGGTAATTTTCTGTCCTTACGTTTGGACAAAAATAACTAGGTGTTATCCTCCCAGTCACCTTCTCCAGTTCAGGGCCTCTGATTGATAACCTCTATTTCTTGAATTTAATGGCCATATCCTCATGCTTTGTGTCCAACTGACACTAACATTTAATTATAGATTTTTAAAAAAAATCTGCCGGAAGTGAGCTATTATATAAAAGGAGATTGTTTCTATTTGATTCTTTAGTAAAATGATTAAAATTGATTCAACGATTAGATGCATAATTGACATGAACAGGGGTGTACAAACCTGTAATCACTTCAATGAGACAAAGTAGTTAGTTACAGAACTGGTTTTCAATAGTCAATTAAAAAGGAGTATTAAACTATCCATCGCCTAATAAGAGATACATTGGACTGTTGGACAATCTGAACACTGTAATCTGACTGATACATGGACATTCTTTGGTGCAGCACCAATTTAGCATTCCCTACATGTTCAAGTGAAACAATTTGCATATTTGCATGTATACCACAGTTAGTATAAGCAGAATGCTCGTTATTTTTTATTGTTAATGCTCCACTTAGTCCCCCTCCTTGTGAGAGCATTATATTTTATAGTGTTGTTGCCAACATTTCTCCATTTTGTTATATTTTAAGTGTCCTTTTACATTTCTCACCATGACTTGAATGTAGAGTTGTGAAAGGCTAGTCCTGGTTTTAAATAATACATTTAAGGAATGTTTGGAACAATGAAGTAAGACTGGTTACCTTTGGAATTCTAATGGCAGAGTTTAAAAAACATTCTAATAATAAAAAAATATACATACAATTTGGTTCTTTTTGTAGATTTCTGGAATCCCTACCTTCATTTTGTTACTAAAAGGGTCAAATTAAGTAACACTATAACCAAACATAACCAGTGGAAATATGAAATAAAAAGAGGAATAATCCCTTTAAATTTAGAAATTTGGAGATTACCAACGATTTCTCCAAATCTTCAATAATTAATATATTTTTATTTATATTTTGTGTTTATTTTATGTATATATTTATACTTTTAGTTAATTTAATTACTATTTCTATTATGTTCATAACTTAATTTTCTTCTTCATATAATCTATATGGATCCAGTCCCTCTCCTCTCTATATGTGTTTTTTTTCCCATTGTTATCTATTGTTGGTTTGTTTTGTGGTTCATGTTTTTATTTTTGGTTTACATCCCTTCTAAGTTTCTTATATGGAACGCAAGAACGGGATCACATCCAAGTTGCTAACAAGCATTTTGAATGCAAATGGCAAAAACAGGATTTCTGGATCTGGAGAGTAGTATGGGAATGAGGTGCAAGACATGGAGGTGACCAATCGGAGGCAGTTCATGATACAGAAGATGGCGGATTGGTTGGGATGTGAATTTCAGATATAAAAGACATTGGTTTGGATGGGAGGGATTAATGTGTGTTGTGCATTTGTTTTATTGTTTGTCCCTGAAGAGGACCGTGTATGATGGTTGAAATGCGTAGGGCGATTATTTTGTTTTTCTCCCCACCTGGTTATTGGCTCTCTCTCTATATTAAAAAAACTGAGAGGTATTGGAAGCAAGATTTCATACCTATTTATGGTGACAGATGAATTCACGTTTTATATCTTGGAAGTGCAATTTTTAGTGTACACACTATGTTTTGTGTTTCTCTATTGCGTATAGACACAAGAAGAGGTATTGTACATAAAATGTGAGGGCTGATTTTACTGAGTTACTGATGCCTCGTGTCCAGTCAGATGCTTCTTATTGTGCAGCACTGGGGCAGACACACTATGCTTGCACAGCAATTGCATGAAATAAATGCTTCTCTAGGAGAAACACTCACTTTTGCTTTGAACTACAGGTCGAAAAGAGAGTAAGACAGACAGGAAACCCTGTGACGTGGATAGTTAGGTGATGTTAATAATGGGATTCATGAGAGTACAGGTGTCCATTATTTATTTATTTATTTAAAATAATTCTTTATTTTTGGTGCACGTTTGCAGGTTTCAACGATAATTACTTTGCCACAACAGCAAGTGCTGGTAACAGCATTGTAAAGAACAACATAACAATATTCAAGCACGGCAGGCATAAATTTTGCACATTTTTGATGTGGTGGTCTAGACAGTTATATCGATTTGGCTATCATATGAATTAAATATTGAAGACTATGTGTGGTGTAGCGGCATTTTTTAACTTTAATATCTGCAGGGTTTTGAGCTCATGGACTTGCGATAGTATGGCTGGCGCTTGTATCCTGGCTATTAAATGTAAGTTGTATGTGCCATAAAGTGGGCTCGGTGTGCCGTGGTAAGGCAGTACTTAAAAACAAGTCGTATTTTCATTATGCTAGCCACTGCAACGTATATACAAAAGAAATTACTAACAATAACTAAAACTTCTCCTAGTGAAGGAGACATTGTTCTTGGGAGTGTACATTTTTAAAGCTAGGTAGATTAGTTATATAGGCAGCTATTGAGTGGCCTATGAATTATCGACGAGCATGGTTTGGGGCGTGGGGGTTAACCGAGTTGCTATGCTTGTCTAAATATGGCCCAAAGACCGTTAACTGAACCCCTCGCTCCATTGTGTTTTATACCCTGGTACCATGGGACATTGACGGAGGGAGGAGGGGAGTGGTACTAACGGAGCCCGTATATTGGCCAGGTAAGTGTCTCAGTGACACAGGGCATGTCAGGCTCTATTACCTCTCCGCGTGTGCGTGTAGGAACAGAGGATCAACAGCAAATTAAAAATTAAACTTAAGCAGGAGAATAGTGAAAGAAACGAAAACCTTGTAATGTGAACTGGTTAAATATAGTAAATGTTTTAGGTCGTCGGTCCCTTTTCTCTTCTGGGCACAAACGTGGGTATTTCGGCAACATTCCAGGAGCGAGTGCGAGGTAGTCCCTGGTTGGTTGTGCATTGTGAGGAAAGGCCCAGTGCTGCTAGTAGAGCCAGAGCTTCCAGAGCTTTGTATGATTTCCCATCCTTGGTTACCCACAGTGATCTTAGAGTCGACCAGCGGTAGGTCAGGCCTGTTTGGAGAAGCTTTGTGATGGGCTGCATAGATTTATGCCAAAGCAGGGTAGATCTACTTAAGTCCTGGAAGAAGGAAATTTGTCATTCTTCAAAATCGTATGAGGACTTTCCTTTTAAAGCAGCTATCAGTCCCATCTTGTCCGATATCGTTTGGCATCAAAGGATAATGTTTTGTGGTGCAGTGGCAGGGGTCTGTGGTGACTTAGTGATTCTGTAAATCCCATTGAAGGTGAAATGTTTGGCTTGTCTCACTGGTAGGAGGGAGGCCACTGATTTTAGGACCCCTCCTATCTTTATATTTTCTCTCCATCCCCTGTCATCCAATATGTAAACTTTTTGAAAGGTGTCGGTTTGCGCTGATTGAAGCTGCTGTACTTTTCCCCCCAGCACTTTTAGACCTTATTTTAAATCCAGTACCTCTTCCACAGTAACTTGGGTGCGCTCTGTAATGACATGTACCTCTGTAGTCAGTACCGCCAGTTCCACTTCCCACATTTTCCTGAGATTTTGTTGGAGACTGTTAAGCATGTCTTGTATTTCTTGTTTTGTTGCAGGGGCTGTTGCCTCTGCCGTTCGTGGAGTCCCTTGATTTTTCGGGGAAGGGCTCCGAGGTGAGACCCTGCTGTAAGACTGAGAGGGTGATGGCTCCCGCGAGGGTAAACTCTCCCTTGAGGCCAAAACTGGCGTTGGTATTAAGGATTGCAGTATCTGGCTAATGTCGTGCTGTGTCTAGGAAGTGCTCGTAGGTGGTTTCTGAGACCTTCACCCCATTTCTCCAGCTGTCTGGACATTGGACAGTATTTCTGCTAGTCCAGTGTTACTCCACGCTGGGGATCCTCAGGTGGCTTCAAATGTCTGTCCTTGAGGCCTCTACTGCATGTCCGGGGCGAGAAAAAAAAAAGGCATCTACAGATTCAGTACTGTGCACTGCGGTTGTATCTGCCGATAGTGCTATGATGCAGCTAGTATTTTGTGGGTGGTACTCGGAGCTGTGAGAGATGGCGACTGCTCTTATGTGCTGCTAAGCTCCGACCCCTACAGATGTTCATTAGGCACTTTTACAAAAAAAGCCTTCAGAGACAGAAAATTCACATCTAAAACACTTTAGCAACCTGAAGGTTTGATCAACAGTGCCAAATAAGCAGGTTCTGACTGGGGATACAAAGCAGCCCTGAAAAAAAATAAAAATAATCTATGCCAGCCCCATAGGTCATTGTGCCATGTAATTATATATATATATATATATATATATATATATATATATATATATCAGTTCTAGGAACAGCTGAGAGATAGAGAGATAGAGAGATAAAATGGAAATTATCCTAGAAAAACTAGCAGTCATTAAAGGGATTCTCCAGTGCCAGGAAAACATTAGTTTTCCTGGCACTGCAGGACCCTGTAGTGCCCCTCTCCCTCCCACCCCCCATCCCCCATTGCACATTGTTGCATAATTTGTTGTCTATAACAATTCCCAAATCCTTTTCGTGTGTTGTTATCCCTAATTCGCTTCCATTAAGGGTATACATTGCTTGTGCATTGTTTACGCCGAAGTGCATAACTTTGCATAAATAGTGGCCCTCCAGCTACTTGACTTCAAGATCAGACTCAAAGAGAAGCAATACCCACCATGGAGACTATGACTGGAAGCCAAGATAAAGATAGCACGGAAGGAAGTTAGTAAGCTGGATCAACTTAACAGAGGTGGAAAGATCAAAGATAGATCCTGGCTGCTGCAGAAGTACAAGGATATGCCCATCATGATGAAAGTTTGGGTTGCAAACTGAAACGTTGATCTCTTAACTGTGGACATTAAAAGTTAAGTTTTACTTTAATATATTGATTCCTGGGAGTGTTATCTTCACGAGATATATATATATATATATATATATATATATATATATATATATATATATATATATATAAATGTGTGTGTGCAGTAGACATTGCTTACCTAGATTTCAGTAAGGCTTTTGACACTGTTCCACAAAGAAGGCTTATCAATAAACTGCACTCTTTAAGTTTGGATTCCAATATTGTTGAATGGGTAAGGCAGTGGCTAAGTGACAGGCAACAGAGGGTTGTAGTTAATGGAATATATTCGAAGCTTGGACTTGTCACCAGTGGGGTACCTCAGGGATCTGTACTTGGACCCATTCTCTTTAATATTTTTATTACTGATATTGCAGAAGGTCTTGATGGTAAGGTATTTCTTTTTGCTGATGATAGATACTAAGATATGTAACAGGGTTGATGTTCCAAGAGGGATAAGCCAAATGGCAAATGATTTAGGTAAACTAGAAAAATGGTCAGAATTGTGGCTACTGACATTTAATGTGGATAAGTGCAAGATAATGCATCTTGGACGTAAAAACCCAAGGGCAGAGTACAGAATATTTGATAGAGTCCTAACCTCAACATCAGAGGAAAGGGATTTAGGGGTGATTATTTCTGATGACTTAAAGGTAGGCAGACAATGTAATAGAGCAGCAGGAAATGCTAGCAGAATGCTTGGTTGTATAGGGAGAGGTATTAGCAGTAGAAAGAGGGAAGTGCTCATGCCATTGTACAGAACACTGGTGAGACCTCACTTGGAGTATTGTACACAGTACTGGAGACCGTATCTTCAGAAGGATATTGATACCTTAGAGAGGGTTCAGAGAAGGGCTACTAAACTGGTTCATGGATTGCGGGATAAAACTTACCAGGAAAGGTTAAAGGATCTTAACATGTATAGCTTGGAGGAAAGACGAGACAGGGGGGATATGATAGAAACATTTAAATATATAAAGGGAATCAACACAGTAAAGGAGGAGACTATATTTAAAAGAAGAAAAACTACCACAACAAGAGGACATAGTCTTAAATTAGAGGGACAAAGGTTTAAAAATAATATCAGGAAGTATTACTTTACTGAGAGGGTAGTGGATGCATGGAATAGCCTTCCAGCTGAAGTGGTAGAGGTTAACACAGTTAAGGAGTTTAAGCATGCGTGGGATAGTCATAAGGCTATCCTAACCGTAAGATAAGACCAGGGACTATTCGGAAGAGCAGGGTGGGCCGATTCTCCACCCACTGTCAGAGTGGCTGTGCATGAGTCCAGCCCAGGTTTTATAAGGAGTTCTGGCTCACTGCCTGACGAGGTAATTAGCCTCACCTGTAGGGGCTGTGAGCAGCTATATAACTGCAGTTAAAGTAGGGTGGAGTGAGGGAAGTGTTTTGAGGAGAAAGAAAGTGTTTTGTGGAGAAAGAAGGTTTGCTGTTTGTTGTATCCTGTTGCATCCTGTTGTATCCAGTTACTTCTTAACAACAGAAAATAAACAGGCCAGAGGCCTTTTTGAAACTGGACTTTGTCTTGACCTGGTTTTCTTACCCTAGAGGGCTGTGTAGTTGCCAAAAGATCCTGGACAAACACACACAGGAAAGTAAGTTTGTCACATATGGTGGAGAATGCGGGCACTGCACTCAAGAAGCCTGTGGGTATTAACTGGGAGCCAAACAAGCCGGGAGGAATATGGAGGAAGTTGTGAAAATTTTGTTGCAAACTACAGCGGCACAGCAAAAGGCTACAGCCGTACAGCAGGAGGCCAAAGCCGCACAACAGGAAAATATTACAGCCCTACAGCAACTGGTAATTATGCAAAAGGCCAACACAGATGCCATGATCCAGCAGGTTATGGCAGCCCAAGCTGAGGCAAACCGCCTGCTCAGGGAGGAGAAACATCAGGCCACCAGTATGATACAGAAGGAGATACAGGCTTTGACCAAGGGACTGATCAGAGTTTCGGATGGGACGCAGTTCGAGGTTAAAATGATCAGAGCCAGCCATTACCTGCAGAAGATGATACCTACAGATGATGTGGAAGCATACCTTCTAGCTTTTGAGAGGACAGCTGAGAGAGAAGAGTGGCCAGTGAGTGAGTGGGCAAGCATACTGGCACCTTTTCTTATTGGAGAACCCCAGAAGGCTTTCTATGACCTGGAACCAGCACAGGCAGGGGTCTACTCCAAACTGAAGGCTGAGATCCTTGTACGACTTGATGTGACTATGGCAGTTCGTACCCAAAGATGTCATGCCTGGACTTTCAACCGAGAGAAACATATCTGCTCCCAAATGTTTGACCTGATACATCTTGCTAGAAAGTGCTTACCACCAGAAATAAATATGGCAAGCCACAACAACAAACAAATGTGTGGAAGGCTGAACTTGATGGACGCAAGTCTCTTTTCAGCTATGTAACTATGTAACTATGTAACATCATGGAACTTCTTGTGATGGACAGATTCCTGCGGGGCTTGCCTGCTTCACTGCGTCGATGGGTCAGTCAGAGTGATCCACAATCAGCCGATGAGTTAATTGGTTTGGTGGAAAGATATGTTGCTGCGGATGACAGACAGTGGCTTAACAGAACAAAGTCTATGCAGAGAGTTAAGACTCCAGCTGCTGAAAGACCTGGTAAGATTGTTTTCAAGGTTTCAGAGACACAGAGGAACAAGAGACATATTCTCAGAGACCCCATACACTTTTGTCTAGAAATGTTAATCCTGGAAAAGGGTCTAGGTGGGGGACAGATTATAATATTAAATGTTTCTGGTGTAATGAACTTGGAGATAAAGCTAGAGACTGTCCCTTGATTGATGAACCTATGCAATGCAATATGATTATGTACAATTGTCTTGTTTGCTGAATTATATGGAATCTGCTGTCACAATCCACAGATATGTTCCATAAGGGTGAATGGGAAAGAGGTTAGAGCTCTATTAGACTCCAGAAGTATGGGGACATTGATAACAAAATGCCTTGTATCTGAAGTGATGTTGATGCATTTCAGAAAATTGGTATAATTTGTGTTCATGGTGACAAACGTGAATATCCTACAGTTTTGCTAAAATTTGAAAACCTTTTTGGTACTGTTAATCGTAGAGTGGGGGTGGTGGATAAATTGGCTTATGATGTGGTGTTGGGAAGGGATTTTCCCCAATTTTTAGACTTGTGGGGGTCTCCAGGAAAAGTAACCCCGGATTGTATAGCAAATGATGATGATGATTCTGGAAATGTGTTTCCTTTTTCTGACATAGAATGGGAAGGACTAGGCATAAGAACAGAGAAGGCTGAAGCCTCACGTCACATGCCAGCTTTAGTAGATGACCCAGGCCACGATAATCAGGAGTCTGATAACGATCAGGATCAAGGCATTAACTTCCCTGAATTAGAAGTCAGTCCTGTTAACTTCAGGAAAGCACAATGGGAAGACCCCATTCTTGCAGAGGCCTGTAAAAATATCCAGGTTTCTACTGATGTTCCAGTACAACTAGATAGAGCCCCTTCTTTTCCTTACTTTGAGGTACACAATGATTTAATATATAGAGTAGAGAAAAAGGGGATGGATGTTGTAAAGCAACTACTTGTTCCTAAGCCCTTCAGACATACAGTCCTAAATCTTGCACACAGCCATATACTGGGGGGCAGGACTGCCACCAGATATTTTGGGGCCCCTGACAAAGCACAAGGTCCGCCCCCCCCATCTTCCTCCCTCCCCCCCCGGCCCACCCACGAGTCCGTCCACAGGACTCCTACCTAGTCCGCTGCAAAAGATGCAGGACTGAATGTGGTGTGTATAGTGGAAGTGAGTTAGAATGTGTGTAATGGATGTAGTGTTTGTGTGTATTAGATACTGCTTGTGCAGTGAATGCAGAGTGTGTGTTTGTGTAGCGGATGCAGTGTGTATAGTGAATGCAGAGTGTGTTTGAGTAGTGGATGTAGTGTGTGTTTGTGTAGTGGATGTAGTGTGTGTGTACTAGATGCAATGTGTTTAGTGTATTCAGTGTCTGTAGTGGATGTAGTGTGTGTATTAGATGCAGTGTCTCTGTATAGTGAATGCAGAGTGTTTGAATGTGTGGTGGATGTAGTGTGTGTACTTTGAATACAGGATGTTTGTGTAGTGGATGCTGTGTGTATAGTTAATGCAGAGTGTGTGTTAGTGTAGTGAATGCAGAGTGTGTGTGTGTTAGTGTAGTGTATGCAGAGTGTGTGTTAGTGTAGTGAATGTAGAGTGTGTGTTAGTGTAATGAATGCAGAGTGTGTGTGTTAGTGTAGTGTATGCAGAGTGTGTGTGTGTTAGTGTAGTGTATGCAGAGTGTGTGTTAGTGTAGTGAATGCAGAGTGTGTGTTAGTGTAATGAATGCAGAGTGTGTGTGTGTTAGTTTGGTAGATGCAGTGTGTCAGTGTAGTGAATGCAGAGTGTGTGTTAGTGTAGTGAATGCAGAGTGTGTGTTAGTGCAGTGAATCCAGAGTGTGCAGGCACGAACTGGCCATCGGGCAGTGGGGGGCGATGGGGAAATCTTTACCCCCCCCACACACACATACAATCCCTATAAACATATTCACACACACACAGCACCCCTCTCACACTAACAGCACTCTCACACACATAGCACTCTCAGACACATCACACACAGCACTCTCACACATAGCACTCTCACACACATCACACACAGCACTCACACATAGTACTCTCACACACAGCACTCTCACACATAGCACTCTCACACACATCACACACAGCCCTCTCACACACAGCCCTCTCACACACAGCCCTCTCACACATATCACACACAGCACCCTCACACACATCACACACAGCCCTCTCACACACATCACACAGAGCACTTTCACACCCATCACACACAGCACTCTCACACACATCATAAACAGCACCCTCACACACAGCCCCCACACATCACCCATCAAACACATCATCCATCACACACACATACTGCACCCGTCACATACATACTACATCCCTCACAGACACCCACTGCACCCCTCACACATACACACTGCACCAAAAACAAACACGCAATACTTCTGAACATATTTATATTATATATTATATATATATATATTTACTACAGCACCCCTCACACACATACTGCACTCCTAAACACATTATGTTCCCGACACACACTAGATCCCTTACCCAACTCTGGATCATATACACACACTAGATCCCTTTATACACTCTGAATCCATTATATACACACACACACTAGATCTCCTACACATTCTGGGTCCTTCAAACACACACTAGACTCCTGTATACACACACACTACATTCCTAAAATACACACTCTGGATCCCTTATAAACACTCTAGATTAATTGTAAACAAACACATACTACACCCCTAAACACACACTCTCTACAACCCCTACAAACACTACACCTATATACACACACACACACACACTATAGCCTGTATGCACACACTTATTACATCCCCTATATACACATTCTCTACAGCCCCTAGCCACATATGCATTACATTACACCAAAAACACAACACGACTAAAACCAACCTTATTACACAATACCACACCACAATCAGCTCACTATACACACACGCAATCCCACAAGCAGGCTCCAAACACATGCACAATACTCTTTCCTGGCACTTTTGTCTCCTGGTATCCATTTATAGAGACACCAGAGACAAGTTGCAAGGAAACAGAGTGCAAGCATGTTATTAAATTTGCTTGCACTGTGCAGAACAAATACAGGGCTTTTTTTCTCATGCTAGAGCTCTTTAGCAGAGCTCTGCGCATGGTCTGCCCTGGAAGAGCATTGAACCAACATGCTCACTTTCAAGGGGGCGTATTTGTCATTGGTGATGACGAAACACACCCTCTTTGCCCCGCCCCCTTCTTAGTGGGACGCTGTGATAAAATAATGCCCGGGCCGAATTTTTCTCCCAGTCCGGCCCTGAGAGTGTGTGTTAGTATAATGAATGCAGTGAGTGTTTGAGTGTAATGAATGCAAAGAGTGTGTTAGTGCAGTGAATGCAGAGTGTGTGTTAGTGTAACGAATGCAGAGTGTGTGTGTGTTAGTGTAATGAATGCAGAGTGTGTGTTAGTGTAGTGTATGCAGAGTGTGTGTGTATTAGTGTAGTGTATGCATGTAGTGTAAATGGAGCATTCCTCTCCCCCCCCACTCTAAAAGTGAAAAAGGTTATTCCCCCCTCCCTGGTTCTTAAATGGTTCAGGGAGGGGGGGGGAGATTCCATGATCCCTGGTGGTCTGGTGGCATTGTGGGCCCCCCGGGTCCCTGTATTTGCAGAGGGGGCCCAGTGGACTGCAAGTATACTTCCAAGCTCTTCCCTCTCTGTAACTCCCGCGAGCGCGCCGTGCGTTGCCATGGACTTGCAGTCCGCTGGGCCCCCTCTGCAAGTACAGGGAAACGGAGGCCCGCGTCTGCACCTGCACTGTACATATATATAGTGATCATCGCTATATATATGTGCAGAGAGTAATTGTGGGGTCCTGGACTGCCAGAGCAGTCCGGGCCCCCCCAGGACCGCCCCCCAGGACCGCCGGGCCCGTGACAACCATTATGCTTGTCACCCCCTGATGGCGGCCCTGCTGGGGGGACATTTAGGCATAGAAAAGAAAGAGTCTTACAGATGTTTTATTGGCCTGGGGATTTTGCTTCAGTTGCAAATTATTGTTCTTCTTGTCCTGAATGCCAACAAACCGCCCCTTTTAAGGCATACCACAGTCCTCTGGTACCATTGCCTATAATAGAAATACCTTTTGAGAGGATTGCAATGGACTTGGTAGGTCCTATGGTAAAGTCTGCAAGTCAGTATATATTGGTGATTTTGGATTATGCTACCAAGTACCCGGAAGCAGTACGTAACATGTCTGCAAAGACAATAGCGAGAGAACTCATGCTCATGTTTAACCGGGTGGGAATACCAAAAGAAATTTTGACAGATCAGGGTAAACCATTTAAGTCTAAAGTTACAAAGGAGTTATGCAAACTACTTCAAATTAAACATCTTAGGACCTCTACTTATCATCCACAGACAGACGGACTGGTAGAACGGTTTAACAAGACCTTAAAAAGTATGTTAATTGACAAGGATGGTAATAATTGGGATTGCTTACTACCCTATCTAATTTTCTCCATAAGGGTGGTGCCACAAGCTTCTACTGGCTTCTCTCCTTTTGAGCTTCTACTTGCCCATCATCACAGAGCTCTGCTAGATATAGCAAAAGAAACCTGGGAACAGGAGTCCGTAGTGTAATTGAGCACATAGCTCAAATGCCAATAGTTAAAGAACATATGCAGAAAGCCCAAGAGGCCCAGAAAAACTGTTATAATAAAAATGCCAGACTGAGAGTTTTTCACCCAGGAGACAGGGTACTGGTGTTGGTCCCTACAGTAGAAAATACATTTCTAGCATCTTGGCATGGCCCATATGAGGTTATTGAACAAGTTGGGGAAGTTAATTATAAAGTGAGACAACTCAATAGGAGGAAACCCGAGCAAATATATCATATAAATTTACTAAAACCCTGGAAGGACAGAAAGGTCTTAACTACTTCAATTGTCACTAAAACGACTGGTAGTAACCTTGAAGTAAATATACCAGACACCCTGTCCCCCCACCAGAAACAGGAAGTAAGGGAATTTATTGGTAGAAACCGGGATGTATTTTTTGTAGTTCCAGGCAGGACTAACGTTATCAAGCATGATATTGTTACAGAACCAGGGGTGAAGATAAGTCTTGAACCGTACAGAATCCCAGAAGCACAGAAAGAGGCTGTAACTGCTGAAATTAAGAAAATGTTAGATCTTGATATTATTGAGGAATCACAAAGCGAGTGGAACAGCCCTATAGTATTGGTGCCAAAACCTGATGGCTCGTTAAGATTTTGTAATGATTTTCGTAAATTAAATAGTGTGTCAAAGTTTGATGCTTATCCAATGCCTAGGGTTGATGACCTAATAGAGAGACTGGGTAAGGCTCAGTACCTGACTACTTTGGACCTGGCGAAAGGTTATTAGCAAGTACCTCTTACATACAGAGCAAAAGAAAGACAGCTTTTTCAACATCAGGGGGATTATTCCAATACATGGTGCTACCATTTGGGTTACATGAGGCCCCTGCCTCTTTTCAAAGACTGATTGATAGGAATTTGAAGCCTCACAGCCGTTATGAGGCCGCATACTTAGATGACATAGTCATTCACAGTTCTGATTGGGCTTCATATCTTCCCAAAGTGCAGGCAGTACTGGACTCCATCCGCCTAGCTGGTTTAACTGCTAACCCATCTAAGTGTACTATAGGTTTGGAAGAGGCAAAATATCTGGGTTAATCGATTTGGGAGAGGGCTAGTTAAGCCCCAAAGAGCAAAAGTGAAGGCCACACAAAATTGGCCACGCCCCCTCACTAAAAAGCAAGGCAGGACTTTCTTAGGACTTATTGGGTATTACAGGCGATTTATTCCTGATTTTGCTACATTAGCAGCTCCTTTAACTGCTCTCACAAAAGGAAAAGCCCCACTAGTGGTGAAGTGGTCATTAGAGGCAGAAAAATCGTTTGTAAATTTGAAAGAGGCTTTGTGCACCCAACCAGTTCTGGTAACCCCGGATTTCACAAAAAAGTTTATTGTGCAAACCGATGCATCAGAGATTGGGTTAGGGGCGGTTCTGTCTCAGGAAATTCAGGGTGAAGAACACCCAGTGTTTTATTTAAGTAGGAAGCTGACTCCCACTGAGAAAAATTATTCTATCGTGGAAAAAGAATGCCTTGCCATAAAATGGGCCTTAGACTCACTAAAATATTATCTGCTGCTCAGCAAATTTAGGTTGGTCACAGACCATGCTCCCTTAACCGGGATGAGTCAAAACAAAGATAATAATGGCAGGGAGACAAGGTGGATCCTCAGTTTGCAACCTTTTCATTTTAAAGTCGAACATAGGCCTGGCTCTAAACATGGAAATGCTGACAGTTGTCATGAGAAAATTAGTTTTCTGTGGTCGCTCATCCCACTAGGTCTGAGCTGGGGGAGAGGATATGTGACAGAGTGTTGAGGATGGTGGTCAGGGGTGTATATCTGGCACCCAGACTTTTGCACAGCCACTATGCAGCCTCAGGGAAAGTTAAGTTTAACCCCTTCCCGACCGAGGACGGTTCAGGACCGTCATCAGCATTTTTGGCTTGCCGACCGATGACGGTCCTGAACCGTCCTAACAGTCTGAGTTACTTACCTGATTTCCGTCGTTCCCCCGGCGGCGATCAGCGTGGCTCCCGGTGTGGGGAGACTGCCTGCAGCCCAGACAGTCTCCCCACACTGATTTAGGACCCCTGTGGCCATGTGATCGCTTAACACAGCGATCACATGGTTACAATAGGTGTCCATGTGTCTGCCTGCAGGGGGACTGTCTGTGCTGACAGGCAGTCTCCCTGCTAGTGTAAAATCAAAAAATAAAATAAAGTTAATGTTAATAAAAAAAATAATAATAATTATATAGGTGTATATATGATATATAGACATATATTATATCTATATAATATGTCTATATATCATATATATATAATGCCATACTAAGTGTACACTTATAATTAAATTACACACGTATATATATAATATATATAATAACTATATATATTGTATATATATATTATTATAAAATATAAATAATAAGTAATTTAAATTAAATAATTTTTTTTAAATAATAATAAAAATTTAAAAAAAAATTATATAGCTATATGAAATTTTATTCTAACTGTATTTTAAAATTAATATATATATATTTATATCAAAATACACTTAGAATGAATTTGTATATATATCTATGTATATAAAAATAATACGAAATATACATATGTCCATATACAAAATTACATAAATAATTATATAAATATACACGTAGACTTCAAATATATAAATATGCATATATATTTAAATTCTACGTGCATATTTATGTAATATTTTTACATAATTCAGTAATTTTATTGATTGCTATTTGAGGGACCTGCCTGCCAACCCAGGCCAAAATTCCAGAGAATTTAATTTGCTAGCACTGTATTTTACCCTGTAACGTTCTATGACACCCTAAAACCTGTACATGGGGGGTACTGTTTTACTCGGGAGACTTCGCTGAACACAAATATTAGTGATTTTTCACACACAAACAGCTCTTTTACTGATGATATAATTGTTGTGATACGTTTTCCAGTTTTTAAACACTAATATTTGTGTTCAGCGATGTCTCCTGAGTAAAACAGTACCCCCCATGTACAAGTTTTATAGCATTTTTGAAAGTTACAAGGTCAAATATATGGGTCAAATATTTTTACATTGAAAATGGCCAGGTTGGTTACGTTGCCTTTGAGAGCGTATGGTAGCCCAGGAATGAGAATTACCCCCATGATGGCATACCATTTGCAAAAGAAGACAACCCAAGGTATTGCAAATGGGGTATGTCCAGTCTTTTTTAGTAACCACTTGGTCACAAACACTGGCCAAAATTAGCGTTCAATTTAGTTTTTTTACTTTTTTTCACACACAAACAAATATGAATGCTTACTTTGGCCAGTGTTTTCGACTAAGTGGCTACTAAAAAAGACTGGACATACCCCATATTGAATACCCTGGGTTGTCTACTTTAAAAAAAATATGTACATGTGGGGTGTTATTCAGAGATTTATGACAGATAATAGTGTTACAATGTCACTATTGATAAATTTTAAAATGTATGTTTTGAAACCGCAATATCCTACTTGTACCTATAGCCCTATAACATGCAAAAAAAAGCAAAAAAGCACGTAAACACTAGGTATTTTTAAACTCAGGACAAAATTTTGAATCTATTTAGCAGTTTTTTTCATTCGCTTTTGTAGATGAGTAAAAGATTTTTCAAGTAAAAGTCAAAAAACATGTATTTTTTTAAATTTTTCATCATATGTTTTTATTTTTTTTAAATTAAAATACATGAGATTATATAAATAATGGTATGTAAAGAAAGCCCCTTTTATCCTGAAAAAAACAATATATAATTTGTATGGGAACAGTAAATGAGAAAGCGGAAAATTACAGCCAAACACAAACACCACAAAAGTGTAAAAATATGCCTGGTCGCAAATGTACAACATCGCAAAAACAGTCCAGTCCTTAAGGGGTTAAATGATTGTTTTTTTTCCCTCTGTTGTTATTTGGGTCCCTGGGGTGGAGTATTTGGAAGAGCAGGGTGGGCCGATTCTCCACCCACTGTCAGAGTGGTTGTGCATGAGTCCAGCCCAGGTTTTCTAAGGAGTTCTGGCTCACTGCCTAACGAGGTCATTAGCCACACCTGTAGGGGCTGTTAGCAGCTTTATAACTGCAGTTAACCCCTTAAAACCGGAGGACGTACAATTACGCCCTCTAATAGGCGGCTCTAAACGCCGCCGGGCGTAATTGTACGCCCTCCGGTTTTTGTTAACTTACCCGGTCGCCGGCGGTCCCACGCCGGCGATCGCGGTTGGGGGGACTCCCAGGGAGCCCCCCGCGGCACCTCCGTCCTCCTGGAAGCCCCCCGGCCATGTGAGAGTGGGGTCCTAGCGAGGACCCCACAATCACATGGCCGGGTATAGCCGGCTTCTGTATTGCCGGCAGGGGGGCTGCCTGTAATTACAGGTGGTCCCCCTGCTGGCTGGAAATAAAAATAAAATAAGTTAATGGTGTAAAAAAAAATAATTATATATACTTAGATCATATATATATATTATATATATATGATCTAAGTATATATATACACATATACATACACACATGTACACCGTCTAGGTGTATTTTACTATTAATATATATATAATTATATATATATATTAATATCAAATTACACGTACTCTGATACTGATTAAATATATATATAATTATTGTTATATATATATTTATATATATTATAAAAAAAATTAAAATGTAAATACGTTAAAAAATAAAATTACAAAAATAATTAAAAATAAATAATTAAAAAAATATATAGATGTGTGTTATTTCGTTCTAACTGTATTGTGAAATTAATATATATATATATATCAAAATACACATAGAACGAAATAATATATATATCTATACACATAAATATATACGTATATATCACTATATATATACCTATATATAAATAAAAATATTTTAAAAAAATTATATAGATATACATATATATACACATACGTATATATATACATATATTGATTCTACATATATATTTATGTAATATTTTTACATAATTAGGTATCTTAATTAATTACAATTAGCAGGACCTGCATGACAACCCATGCCGAAAGTAAAGGGAATTTAATCTGCTAGCACTATATTTAACCCTATAACTTTCCGAGACACCATAAAACCTGTACATGGGGGGTACTGTTCTACTCGGGAGACTTCGCTGAACACAAATATTAGTGTTTCAAAACATTAAAATGTATTACAATGATGATATCGCCAGTAAAAGTGAAGTTTTTTGCATTTTTCACGCACAAACAGCATTAAACGGACAATATTATTGCTATGATACTTTTTACTGTTTTGAAACACAAATATTTGTGTTCAGCGAAGTCTCCCGAGTACAACAGTACCCCTCATGTACAGGTTTTATGGTGTTTTCAAAAGTTACAGCGCCAAATATAAGGCTTGCGTTTCATTTTTTCACATTAAAATTCGCCAGATTGGTTACGTTGCCTTTGAGACCCTATGGTAGCCCAAGAATGAAAATTACCCCCATGATGGCATACTATTTGCAATAGTAGACAACCCAAGGTATTGATAATGTGGTATGTCCAGTCTTTTATAGTAGCCACTTAGTCACAAACACTGGCCAAAATTGGCAGTTTTTGCATTTTTCACACACAAACAAATACTAACGCTAACTTTGGCCAGTGTTTGTGACCAAATGGCTACTAAAAGACTGGACATACCCCATTTGCAATACCTTGGGTTGTCTACTATTGCAAATGGTATGCCATTATGGGTGTAAATTTCATTCCTGGGCTACTATACAGTCTCAAAGGCAACGTTACCAATCTGGCGAATTTCAATTTGAAATGTAACGTGCTATATTTGACCCTGTAATTTCCCAAAACGCCATAAAACCTGTACATAGGGGGTACTGTCTTACACGTGAGACTTTGCTGAATATAAATATGTGTATTTTATTGCAGTAAAAGCAAACAGTATTATGACACTGACCGTTAAAATATAATGTAGAACTAAAAAAATCCAAAAAAAACGTATTTTCTCCCATTTCTTTCATATTAAATTATGTTTCATAGCTAAATATTTGATATTAAATGAAAGCCCTGTTTCCCCTGAATAAAATGATATATAATAAGGGTGGGTGCATTTACTATGAAAGAGGTGTATTACGGTTGGACAGACATGTAGCGCAAATGCCAGGTTTTGTTTACATTTTGTTTTGTTCACAATGTGTACATTTGGCTCCGTCCTTAAGGGGTTAAAGTAGGGTGGAGTGAGGGAAGTGTTTTGAGGAGAAAGAAGGTTTGCTGTTTATTGTATCCTGTTACTTCTTAACAACAGAAAATAAACAGGCCAGAGGCCTTTTTGAAACTGGACTTTGTCTTGACCTGGTTTTCTTACCCTAGAGGGCTGTGCAGTTGCCAAAGTTCCTTGACAAACACACACAGGAAAGTAAGTTTGTCACAATATATTTATGACACACTACACACACTCTGAAAGGACCAATATTTTGAATAAGAAAAATAAATATACCAATAATATGTAAGACTATGTCTTGTCACCCCAGATGAGATATATATATATATATATATATATATATATATAAAAAAGCAAAAATAGTTCCTGCACTCACGCTGAAATGTCCCTTTGTGACCGGGTGCCAACCATGCATAGCCCAGAGAATACAAAAATACAAAAAGGTGGTTGCACTCACGGTTTTTGAATTAAAAGTCCAAAGTTTAATGTCACATACTAAAAGCTGAGATCAACGTTTCAGTCCTTCCATGAGGACTTTCATCAGGATCCTGATGAAAGTCCTCATGGAAGGACTGAAACGTTGATCTCAGCTTTTAGTATGTGACATTAAACTTTGGACTTTTAATTAAAAAACCGTGAGTGCAACCACCTTTTTGTATTTTTTTATATATATATATATATATATATAGTGTGTGCTTATATATTACTCAATCATCTGAGGTGGCAAGACATAGCCTTACATAATATTATTGGTATATTTATTATTCTAATTCAAAATATTGGTCCTTTCAGAGTAAAACATTTAATTATACAGTAAGCATACCCAGATGCAGACACAGACAAACTCACTGACACAAGCTCATTGATGCACAGGCTCATAGACACACAATCTCTTTAATATACATACGCTCATTGACATAAAAACACAAGCTCACTGATGCACACAAATAGGCTCACTGACAGACAATCTCACCGACACACACAGACAAGCTTATTGGTACACAAAAACATTTAGTACAGACAAACTCTGACACGCACAAGCTTACTACAGACAAGCTCACTGTCAAACACACATGCTCACTACAGACAAGCTCCCTGACACACACATACTTCCACCAGACAAGCCCACTGACACACACATACTCACTAAAAACAAGCTCACTCTCTAGCAGCCATACACACACAAGCTCACAGGAGCAGGTACACACACACAGACACACACAAGCTTACTCAGGAGCAGACACACACACATACAAGCTCACTCACTAACAGACACACACAAATTCACTCACTAGCAGTGAAAAACACACACACAAGCTCACTCACTAGTAGCCACACACATACAAGCTCACTCACTAGCAGCGACAGACACACACAGGTTCCCCTACTAGCAGCCACACACACACACACACAAGCTCACTCACTAGCAGCCACAAACACACACACAATCTTACTCACTAGCAGACACACACACACAACTCAATCACTAGCAGCCATACACACAAGTTCACTCACTAGCAGACACACACATACACACAACTCACTGACTAGCAGCCAAACACACACACAGGTTCACTCACTATCAGGCACACACACACACAACTCACTCACTAACAGACACACACACAAGCTCACTCACTAGCGCCACACACACACACACACACAGCTGGTGGGTAAAGTTGCCAGTTTGTGACCTCTTCCGCCTAGAGAGGTCAGCAACATGCATGTGGAGGGGGAGCTTGTGTGCTGGAGGTGGATCCATTCAGGAGGTGGGGCTCTTTACTCCCCATGGACTGAAACAGGCTGGCACAGTCCGAGGGAAAAATCATTTAAATTACAGTAGCCTCATGGTTTGGGCTGTCTGCCTGGCTCCAGGTGCCACAGCCCAGCGGGAAATTTCCCGGTATCCCAGTGGGCCAGTCCAGCCCTACAAATAAGGCATTATAAATCTAAAAAACAAATGTCAAGAAAAGGGTTGTAATGGATCCATTATACTCCGGATGTGTATATCCATTGTAAGTCTCCCAAATCCCAAGTGAAACAATGATCAGAGCTCTTAGCTACCCAAACATCAGCCGAGACTTGATGAAGGGTACAACAGGAATGTATTTTAATAGGACAAGGTACAACCAATTTATACAAAACCTGGACACAGTAAAACCCACCCTGGAACACTCCCACAGCACGCCCATAACACTCCCACAACACGACTGAGCATAAAGAACATAAAGCATAAAAATACCCCAACACATAGCAAAGACATAGTTACATAGTTACATAACTGAAAAGAGACTTGCGTCCATCAAGTTCAGCCTTCCTCACATTTGTTTTTTGCTGTTGATCAAAAAAAACCAAAAACAGTTTGCAACAAACTTGGAAAAAAATTCCTTCTTCACCCCAAAATGGCAGTCAGATTTATCCTTGGATCAAGCAGTTATTCCCCTACATTGAAAGATTATATCTTTGAATATTCAGTTTTTGCAAGTATGCATCTAGTAGCTGTTTGAACATCTGTATGGACTCTGATAAAACCACTTCTTCAGGCAGAGAATTCCACATCCTTATTCTTCTTACCATAAAAGAACCTTTTCTTTGCCTTAGACAAAATCTTCTTTTGACATAAAACAACCCCATGCATAATACATCCCACAATAGCTCCTGGTCCCAGCTATGATCCCTGCAAACAGCGAAGCTATCGGATGTACAGAGCCCGAGAAATCATTGTATAAAGTCTGGGCTTGAGGCTCTGTACATACTCAAAAATAGTTCCACAGAATCACCTGGATTAGGCCAGTAGATTCAAATTTCAGCGCTTAGGGAGGGGAGGAGTTAACTTGCTCCGGCCTATCAGGAGAACCAGTTTGATCAATCAGCGAGCAGAGCCGTTTAACTCATGTCGGCCTATCGGGAGAAAGGGCACGAACCAGTTTGAATGGTAGCTCCTTCTCCTATTGGTTGCCACGGACTCTGCGGCTGTGAAGTTGACTCATAGCTCCAGAGTGTCTGCCAGGGCTTGCGTCTCTCTCCTGTGGATATCTCCACTTAGATAGCATCGGAGAGGGACAGGGATTATAGTTCCAGATGGGGTAGCTTAGCAAGGGGGCTGGGACAGTGAGCGTAACAGAGTTGGGGACACAGTTTGTGACAAGGGTTATAGTAATACTTATAGTAGCTAAAATCATTTTTATAAAGAGGTCCAGTGAAGCAGGCAGGGGGGATAAAACCTGCCTAAAAGAAGGAGCAGGCAGAGGGGATAATACCTACTACCTTAGTGGCTAGAGGGCAAGATATGACCTTGCATTGGTCCCTGGTAGCAGGAGAGAAAGGACAGACAATATGGGTTAGGATCCTGAGCTGGGGTCCGGCAAACCCTTTTTTCCCTTTACGTGTGAGATACTATATGAACTTTTCTTATAAACATATAACAGGTGTATCGGAGATCCTGGGCAGTGGATACAATCGCATCCATAACACACACTTCCACTTTGCATAACTACTGAATTCCATTATCATTTTCCCATATCAGTCATTTCTTCATGCACAAATGATTCTCCCAAGTAAATGTAACATGAAGAGTAAGCAGACATTCACTAATGATGCTGGTAGTGTAACACAAACAATACCTTTACCAAGGAAGCCCTATCCCGGAATTAAAAGTGATCCAATGTGTAAGGTTCAGAGGGTCAATGACTGACATCTAATGTAATGATAATATAAGAGTACCCAGAGTTAACATTATATATATATATATAGTGTGCTATATTATCAACGTTGGATGATAACCATTTAAACTGCAGTGAATTGGACAAAGTACACCTTTACTGGTGGGCCTCTCTAACATGGCTGGGCCAGGTTCATTAACCCAGAAATATTAAGTCAATAGTGTGAGTGAAAGCACACCTAAGAAATGAGTTGGAACACTGAGTGATGCACAGTGCCGTGTTCTTGAATCCTCAAGTGAACATATAATAGAATGAAGACCACAGTTCAGAGTTAGGCCTCAATGAAATATTTTGGATCAAATGATCGCAACCTGTTAGAAAATATAAAATATATTTACAAAAAGAATTAATAAATAAATAGAACAATTATAATAATAAAGGTTATGTGAATATGTATTCCTTTCTCTAAAACATTTATTGTAATGCAAAATTTAGATTATGAATATTTACAATTTTTGCACAACGGTCAACTAAAGTTTGGTGAAACCATGGTAACAGTGGATACATGGATTTACTGTATTCTGATTAGGGCACCCTATAGAAAATAGGATGTGCTAGACTTGCCAGTACCACATTTTTGGAATCAAACATATTCTCCAGTCCTCCATTTATGGATGGCTAGTGGCAAATAAATAAATATGGAGGTTCCAACATTAAAGCATCTCCAGATGACTTGATTGTTTAGATAGTAAGACCAGCACTGCTCATGGTTCAATTTACCACCTGGAAATACCAATGAACCTTAAATACTCTGAGGTTAGGTGGTAGTTCCTCCCCACATGCCTTCAAGAATTTAACTTATATAAGCTTGCAGGTCCCATCACTGGGGATGATATAACTAATTCCCTTCCTACTGCCAGATACTATGCATGGTCTCTCCATCCCCCTCATTCCCATCTTTCCCTCTCTACTTCTCTTTCTTTATCACTTTCTCCCTTGTTTCCAAAAAATCTTATTTCAATAGAATAACGTGTCAATAATTAATCATTTGTGTAATCTATGGCGATCTGCTACACGACGCAACTGGTTCTCAGTCACATGCATTAATATAAAGCCACTCCTGTTGTTTCTCCATATCTTATTGTTTTACTCATTTTTTTTAAAATGCCAAAATAAAGATGATCAAAAATTACAGTTTACACGAAAAATAATGATATGACCGGTGATGGAAACAAATGTATTATTGAAGATTTTAGCAGAAGCCAGTAACTCTCCCTGCTAATCTTGGGGAGTCACGCATCCATTAGGTGGCCATTTAGCAGGGGGGATCCTTATTCATACACCTGGACTTCGTTTAACTCACCTCCGTGGCTGCTTTATCACCTGATGATTTCCATCTGCCCTCCTTTATAAACCAGCTTCCAGTAATCCATGAAGTACATTACCCTTTCATTGCAGAGGCAGTTTTTATTTCTAGGACCCAGGAAGCCTTTCAATAAATTATTATAATCAGCGTGCATTTCATTTAGGAAAAACAATCTAAAGTGCAGTACTAGCTGAGTTCAGTGAGAATTGCAATCCAAGTCCTTCTACCCATTACAGCAAAAAAAAACTAGAACTCTCATGATGGGAAGCAAGTGCTGAAGGTGTATAATAAATGGGATATCTTCAAATTTAAGAAAATGCCCCTACTTTAGATATTACTTTGCCAGACAGGTTACCAGCAGAATATAATATAATAAATGTTTCCATGTTTATGGTGAGGGTTGGTGCATGGAATTATACTATCCTGGACAAATATCCTGTACCCTCAGTTCTTCCTCATCTTTTTCTCTTTCTCCAATTCTCTTTTTTCAATGTCTTTTTAACCATCTCATACTCCACGTATATGTCACCTAACTTCCCATAGCCAGATTAGTTATAAGCTATGTAAGGCGGTTTAGTATCCAGTACACAGTTTACACATGAAGGATCCCAATCTTAATGCCACAGATGAGTCATTAAGATTCCATTCACAAGAGCAAACAGTCCATTATAGTTTGACACAGTTATCAATCCATGGGCAACTCATTTTAGGGGGTAGGAGCAGAAAATGAAATTATAGTCCAAAAGACAAAAAGGAGATACAACATTTCGGCATTGAGGCCTGTGGCAAAACCGACCTCGCCACGTGTCCTTGGAGGGGGCTGCTTGCCCGCCTCTTGCCTTTGGACTATGGCCCTGCAGGTTAAACTGTTTATTTTCCCTGCAGAAAGGCTTATTCGTGTGATCTGAGTGCCATTCATCTAATAATGTGCAGTCAGATCCAAGCTATCTGGGGATATGTAGAAATGTGTGTTTTATGTACTAAATGTGTCAGTATGTAATTTTATGTCTTTTACTGTCTTTTTGTCTGCCATGTGGGTAATGGAGTTTGGCTCTGTCTTTGGAGATAATTAGATTCCTTCTCCAATTATCTCCAGGGCAGAAGGGAGGAAGCCAAGATGCATTGTGGGGATGTTTTACTTTTACTGTTTGAGCCAAGGGGAACAAAAGATACTTTTACTAACTTTTGAACCCCTGGTCTGATTGATGCCATTTTTTTAATATGTTGTTCCCCTGAATGGATTGATTGTGAATATGTATTTTTATGCGAATGTGATGTATATTTTGGGAGTTATGAATGTTGTGTAAAAACTGTATTTTCCCTACCTATGATAATTGTATTTCCCTGTGTGTACAGATAATTAGTTTACAGGTAGAGGGGAGGGCTATGTGTGGGATGTAACTATTGTGTGATTGGTTAATGTACGTTACTGTGTGTGTCCCTCCCCTTCATGGGAGCACCTAATAAAAAGGGCTGCAAGCTAGCAGCCAGAGAGTTCTATTTTTACCCTCAACTTGAGTCCTGTCTCTTATTGGGGGAATCTGCTACAAGGGATTGCTATGCTAGGCATATTCCCTTGCTATAATCACTGAGCTCTTGTAAGAGCTTGTTCCTGCTTCGTTCTGAAGGGAGATAGCTGCAGCCTGCGGTGCTTATGGTGTCTGGTGGAGTGCTTGGAGTCCTCTGGAAGCGCTAGGAGCATCTTTCAACGGAGGTACCCAGTCGGGGTGCCAGGTGATCCGTTACAAGGCCTTAATCATTTATATGATTACATCATCATCGTACATGATTAAGGCCTTACGGCTGAAACATTGCATCTTATTTTATGGGTTGATAGTACTGCATGTGAATGACAAAGGCTGCATTTGTGGCAGCTATCGCATGTAGTGTTTTGTGCATGTGGAGACTGTGTGTTGTGTATATGGGGAGCCTGTGAGTGTGTGGGTGTTATGTTGAAGGTGTATGTTGTCTGTACTGCATTCTTCCAGACATTGGAAAATATGGTATCAATAAGTGGGTGGGCAGACCGGTAAATAGATGAAATGATGCGCTCATTGTTAACAAGTGACACCAGAGAATAATCCTGGAACTGGATCTGAGACATATTGGAATGTTGTGTGTCTGGTGTGTGTATGTGGAGGCTTTGTGTGTTGAATTTCAGCCTCATTATAACACTTTTTTTATATTACTAGAAGGAATATTTCAAAGAAAAAAGTAAAATTCACAATATTTATAGTCTTCTCATATGTGGAGATAAGTACAAAATATCAGCTTATGCATGTACTACAAATTTTGCTGACTGATTTTACCCAACCTATCCAATAAAAAAACAAAGAAAAAAAGTGTTACCTGTGCACTAGCCCAAGTCCCTGTGCATATTTAAATAAATTGAGTTTATTTAGTAACTCCAATGGCCATTAGATGCAAGCCCACCTGCCACGTCAAGGCAAACCTCTTAGGTGGGTCCTACACTAACAAATCACCTGGCTTCCTTCAGCTTCGGTAAATAAATCTCTAATGAGACAGAGAGGGGTATTTTTTTATAAAGCCCTGCACACTTATTAACACTTAATAGGTGGGCGGCAGCATTATAACATGGCTGTGTGATAAATTAACTACAAATACACAAAAATAAGTCCTGCGTCTATTCAACGCCACATCAGATTATTCTCCACTGTCTGTTTTTGTTTTTTGATTGCACCCTGACGAATTTAACTTTTGTAACTGAAGTTTCAGATCTGTTTACGAAGACCTTTTATCACATATTTGGGTATTCAAATCTTCCTTAAAGACTCTGTCCTAAATAATTACAACCCACATTTTTACATATCAAATGTCAGTGTTAACAATATAAATTTCAGTATTTAATATATGTGTTTGTGTGTGTTTCCATTCTGCTAACCTTGAGCTGGGGAGGGTCTAAGATTCCTTATGGTCTGGTGTCTGGCAAGTGAAACTTATGGTCTGCATCTCTGGTGGGTGCAGATCACTGCAAAAGCTCCTGTTAGTCCAGAGCTCCTGAATGACTCAGAGAGCTGGCTAGGAAGCCTTGCGGCAGGACTATGAGTCAAATAGAAGCACTGGGACCATGAGGGTGCACTGACAAAGAACATGACCACATGCTCCCTCAGTATAGTGAGAGAGTATCTTCATAATAACCAGTGGAACTTGACAGGCGCACAGTCGGATTTGCCGGCATATGCGCTAACCTTACCCAAACCCCCATTAAAACACGGACACAGGTTATACTGTTAGAAATAATTCGTCCACAGCTTTATTAAATTATTAATAAAATAATTAAGGAATAACAAATGGGGTCATTGCCAACAAATCTTAATAATGTTAACCTCCCCCATATACATAACATACCCCTAGCAATGACCCCACAATAATAACAATAGATAACAATCTAAATAACATGTTAACACAGAAACTGGCCGCCCAATTTGACCACATTTCCACCAGGTTAAATTGTAGGGGTGTACCGAGACACCGCTACCCACCATATCCATTGTAGGGGTGTACCAAGACACCGCTACCCACCATATCCATTGTAGGGGTGTACCAAGACACCGCTACCCACCAGTTCCAGTGTAGGGTGTACCAAGACACCACCACACCCCCAGGTTCAGAGCCACCGATGGGCTCGAACCTACCAACCACGTGCAACACTGCCCAATCCACACTAAACCTCAGGATGCCCACTTTCTCCTCCATCTACCCTCCGATTTAACCAGGCCATTCCCCGCCGCTGTGAAAAAACGGGAAATCAACTAACATAACCAAATACAGGGAGGGTGGGAGGGACAACTGACAGGTAAGCTTAGGTTCAGTTAAAATGGCCACTTCATATAATGGCTGGTATAAATACTCCCCTTATGGCTCCGCCCTACCCAGCATGCTAGCTGTCACTAAATTCCTGTGGCTGCTATGCCTACCTCCTGGCTCTGTCAAGGCCTATTCCTCTTAGCTGCGCTGATCCATGGGCTACATGACAGGCGCACAGTCGGATTTGCCGGCATATGCGCTAACCTTACCCAAACCCCATTAAAACACGGACACAGGTTATACTGTTGGAAATAATTCGTCCACAGCTTTATTAAATTATTAATAAAATAATTAAGGAATAACAAATGGGGTCATTGCCAACAAATCTTAATAATGTTAACCTCCCCCATATACATAACATACCCCTAGCAATGACCCCACAATAATAACAATAGATAACAATCTAAATAACATGTTAACACAGAAACTGGCCGCCCAATTTGACCACATTTCCACCAGGTTAAATTGTAGGGGTGTACCGAGACACCGCTACCCACCATATCGATTGTAGGGGTGTACCAAGACACCGCTACCCACCATATCCATTGTAGGGGTGTACCAAGACACCGCTACCCACCAGTTCCAGTGTAGGGTGTACCAAGACACCACCACACCCCCACCACCACACCCCCAGGTTCGGAGCCACCGACGGGCTCGAACCTACCAACCACGTGCAACACTGCCCAATCCACACTAAACCTCAGGATGCCCACTTTCTCCTCCATCTACCCTCCGATTTAACCAGGCCATTCCCCGCCACAGCTCAGGACTTGACACCTAAAGCTCCTGAGCGACCCCCACCACACCGGAATAAGGCCTGTTGAATGCCTTCCTGAAGGCCCAATTTAAACAGATCACACCTTACATCCGAAAATGTACCCCATCCCACCTGGAGTACCCAGGGAGCTTTCCTCCCAATTCGTTGTGTCTCACTGTTACACCGCCCCCACATCTGATAAATACCGCCATCAATTTTTTATTAAGTCGTCCTCGACACCGAGCTACCACGGCCGGGTACGTAGTATGTCTCCAATGTAACCGAGGAACCATCTTGGACCGCACCACCACCACACCCGTGGCCAGCTCCCATAGCCGGTCCACCTCCCTCTGCCTCCACCTGATCAATTCCTTTTCTGGGACCATGCCAATATCCAGAATGTCCTGGACAGTACCCCTTGTTACCTCCCGGAAAATTTTCTCCCCTAATGTCTTGCCACCAAAATCCCCGAAAACCAAAACCACTCCTGCTCCACCAATTCCAAAGGAAAGCCCAGTTGCGTTTGAACCGAAAAGCGGCTCCCATCTGTGCCCCTTAGCTATAAGAATGACCCACCAACCATGTCACCAAACCTGAAATGAAAGTAATTAGCGACAAGGCATAGCCCCAAACACAAACCCATACGTCCATAGCCATTAAACCAAATAGACTGGCCTGAAACAGGACTTAAACCGTACTGACTCCCACCTGCCTAAACGTTTCCCTAGGTCCTCACTTAAAACCAGGCGGGGCGCCTCTGTTACCGCCATCATCCGGGAAGAATGGGTCCCAAAGTGCCCGGGATCCAAACCCAACATTGTCAAACCCCACCGAACAAACACCTGCGGGAATTGAATCGTGACAGCACCGATCTGTCCCCTTTTACCAGTAAGCCACCAGGGATGTCCGGGCAAAGCTCCAAGTAGAATGATGCGCTTAACACCGGGCGTACCCCTGACTCCGGCAGGGAATATAGCTTTACCAAACATCCTTTACCAGACACATCCGTTCTTGAACAACCCTACTGAATCGTTACCTTAACCGACTGAGGTTCGACAACCGAGTGTAGAACCCCCCAACACCTGCCCGAAGGCACTCACCAATTCCCCAATCCAAATTGCCCCAAGCCTCCGAGAAGGCCACCGCAAGCAAACTCACTGCAAAAGTAGAGTAATACACCACCAGGCGTTGCGTTACCCAAGGAAACCAGCCGCCCGGCACCGACATATTTCATACCTCTCCGTAAGACCCGCGATGCCTGACGGACGTGACAACGTTCCGTCACTTCCTCCCAATCGGTCAGTTTGAACCCTAACGACAATGGCGCCATGCTCCTGTCCATTGCCGATGGGGCTAACGCTGAACGAACAAACGGCTTAGGAACCACAGCAAGGTATCCCTTCACTCCTCCTTTGACTGGGCCCCCACAGTGAAACCAACCGCCTTGTCCCACATATCTCAAACGTTCACATAGGCAGTCCCTGTGCCCGGTGCCATAGGATTCTGTATCGATCCTCCAAGCATGGCGTCTCGAGCTGCCACATTTCCTCCAGACCGGACTGTCCCTCCTCCCGTGTCCACTGGGGCCGCCATTCGCAGCTTGTCCCCTTGTGCGCGAGCCAAGTAACCAGCCCCTACCTTCCGCCAACCAGGCACGTGGCGTGCCTGCACCCGATACCTGAACAGTGATACGAATTGCCGCCATCGGCGTACCTCCTGAACCGAGGACCCGGCTGGATGGTAAACCACATGAACCCCGCCGTATTGTGCGTGAATTATGACTTTTCATCCCTTAATACTTCACCTTTTAGAGCCACAGCCACTCCCAATGGAAATAACTCAAAAGATGCCAACTTCGAATAAGAGGACTTACCTTTCATGCCTCCCACCACCGCTCTGCGCACCACCTGCCTTCCAGGTATGCCCCGGAATCTATGTTCCCAGAGGTATCCGTGAATAACTCGATACCACCCGCAAAGGCTCCACAAGTAGCCTTCGCCATGAAATGGCTACCGACCCAGTCCTTGCGACTAACCCGACATGCAACTTGAAACTGCCTTATGAACAACTGCTATTTCTCAGTGACCTTCTTGGACCTGCGAACCTTCAGCCTGAACTCCCGAAGTGCAGTCAACTGAACCCCAGGCAATCAACACTCTCCTACCACCGAAACAATTTCCAGCCCAAGTAAAGACGTGCGGTAGGATTCCCGCGACCGTAAGGTATGTCCACAACGGCCCAGCCCAGCCGAGCCCACACAGCAAGCTATCTTACAGATAATGTACTAAGGAACCCCTTTCTGATTCCTCTTTCACCTCCCACTCCCAGACAGATCCAACTTCCCGAAGTAGGAACATGAATGGAACTGCCCCTTGGCAAGTAGAGGTTACCAATAGGAACCTGCAAACATGCAACCCAAAAGATGGAAGGGTCACCAATAATCGAACGCGTCCTGTTCCCCCAAACCAACTTGATGGCAAGGCCGAATGATGCCAACGATACAGAACAGTTCCGCGGCGATGTCCTCATTTACCGATGCCCCTTTCGGGTGCGATAAGTTTTGTATCGGACGGAATTTGCCCGCCCATTTCGAGGGGACCGTCCCCCATTGAGACACCCACAGGTCCGCTAATGGCGCGGAAGTTCCCCCATGGACTTGATATTCGTCCACCACTTTTCCTGGTCCCTCGACTTTGAATGGAATAGCGTAAACCCCCTCAACAATCCCAGCCATAAAACTAGCGCATTCATGGGAGGCTTACTGCCTTAGCCACAGCAGCAATGCACTGATCATCACTGGTGCCGCTCATAGCCACAACCGCGGGGCTAAAGCCTTGCCGAGTACCCTTCCTGCCTTAGGTTTTCCTTTCTTGACGCGTCAGTTGACACCGTGATTCCCACCGCCTCCGGAACACCCGTATCAAAGCCTACCCGACGGTCCCCAGTTGCACTGACCTTTCTTCTGTCCAGCCAGCACCGCACCTCTTGGGGGTGCGCCGGCAGCCCCCGGAGAGAGCGCATTTCCTGCACCATCATTAGGAACCACCCCTTTTAAATCAATGAACTCCTCGAGCGGAAGACAGGAAATTTTTATTTTTTTCAAATCCCCTTTATCAAATCTTATCCTCAGCCTTCAAGTGCCCCCCCAATGTCCCCGGGAAGGACACGTCCCCATTTTGTTGCGCCACGCCTGGAATATTGCCACACATCTAACTGTTCTCCTGCCCCGTCAGATGTCCCCGGTACCGGTACACCGTATTCACCTTCCCTTACCCGGCACGCCGTCACCACCACCCTTACTTCGGCCTCCCGACTGCGCTCTGGTGACCCCACCCTTCCGCACCGCGGGGACGGCCCCTTTTTTCCTTGATCATGACTCTAAAATGATTTTTGCAATTTAAAAAAGTGTGGTGTGTTTATTGACTCACTGCCCGAACCCCCGTCTGCGCTGTCCTTCCATCCACCTTGCCAGGCTCTGGAGTATCCGGTGGATGCCGACTCCTGTCCGCGCTGGTCCAGCCTCAAGCCCATAGAAGTAACACTCCTCGACCTGCTGCTCCATCCCTCATCCGACCTCCCGCTGCTGCTGTGCCTGTCATTGTTGTTGCGCTGCTCCCTCCCGTACTCACACCTGCTGATGCTCCTCCTGTGTTCCTGCTCCTGAGAACGCCCCTGGATTTCCACCCATCCATGTCCTCTCTTCTGCCCTCTGCTTGCAGTACCTGGCCTCTCCCCGGCCACCTCATCCACTTGTGGCCCCTTTAATCCTGGTTGCTGGCCTTCCCCTCCATAGCTGCTCTGCTGCGCCTGTGAAGACTCCGTCTGCTGCTTTCACTATCCCCTTCCTTCACCTCTGACCTGACCCTGGCCCCATCCAGGGCCGCCTCTGTCTGTGTCCCGCCGACCTGGACCGCCAAGCAGGGAGAGCGGCAAGAGGCGTCCTGGTGAGTCTGCCCCTGGTGGCATACCTGAGGGACGGGGGGACCGCTTTTACACTGCTGGGCCCTTGCATCATTCCCCCCGTCCCTCAGGTATGCCACCAGGGGCAGACTCACCAGGACGCCTCTTGCCGCTCTCCCTGCTTGGCGGCCATCATGTCATGTTGGATTCCGCTGTCCTTTGTGTTTTCCCGCCCCCCCCCCCAGCCTTATTGCAGGGGGCGCTCTTCCTGTGCGGCCTCATCCTGACCTGACATCTTGCCTGACCGGCGCCGCGTCGAACATACGGCGCCAGCCGCCCTCCAACTCCTGCCTGCTTTCCGACCTCATTTTCAGCCTTCCCTTTGCCGCCTCCTGACAGGCTCACGGGCTGCCAAACTAACGATGTCACTCACAGGCTGCCGCTGGGGCGTCCTCGCTCTCCTTGCTGGCCTCTGTTCCACCGCCGCATGGGGGGGGGGGGTAGCAGACGTGCTCGGGGCCCCCCAGCTGCTCCTGCAGCCACCAGACACGATTCTGCCACAACCTTTGTGACCAGGATGGTGGCTTGCTTGGAGTTCTGTCTGAGGCTGATGGGAGTGAGCATGCAGCAGCAGCAGCTCACTCCAGCCTCTCCTGTACCTCCATGCTGCCTCCTGTCTCAATACTGCTCTGTTCTTCATGCTGCTGATGGGAGTAAGCCTCTCCTGTACCTCCATGCTGTCTCCTGTACCTCCATGCTGCCTCTGTTCTTCTATGCTGCCTCCATGCTGCTGATGGGAGTGATCATGTAGTAGCAGCTCACTCCAGCCTCTCCTGTATCTCCATGCTGCCTCCTGTCTCAGTACTGCCTGTTTTTCATGCTGCCTGTTCTTCTATGCTGCCTCCATGCTGCTGCCTTCTCCCTCCAGGGCAGGCAGCTTTCACAACTGACAGGTAAGCTTAGGTTCAGTTAAAATGGCCACTTCAAATAATGGCTGGTATAAATACTCCCCATATGGCTCCGCCCTACCCAGCATGTTAGCTGGCACTAAATTCTTGTGGCTGCTATGCCTACCTCCTGGCTCTGTCAAGGCCTATTCCTCTTAGCTGCGCTGATCCATGGGCTACAACCAGCCTACTAACACCATACTCCCAGTCAGTGGCGTACTAAGGGGGGGGTGGGGGCTGCAGCTTTGCCCGGGCGGTGCGTCCATGAGGGCAGACCACCCTGGCCGGGGGCGCAACCTGTGGAGAGGGGCTGACAGGAGGGAAGCGCTCAGCGATCCCTCCTGTCAGCTTCTTTTGCTGTAACGTGGCCAAGCCCTGCAGCATGCTGGTCCGACGGGTACAGAGAGCAGCTGTCTCCTGTAC